>JADBJO010000571.1:567168-574668 GCA_016801955.1 Conus betulinus
ATGGATATGGCCATTGTTCTCTCTCGAAGGGATATGCAGGATCCACACAGATCAAGGAAATGAAGTCGTGGAATGAAAAAAACCAAACATTTTTTTCTAGGTCTGGAAAGTCGTCGTAGAAATATGTCCCAAGTCATGGAAAAGTCATGAAATTTGAAATAAACATAAAGCCTTTAAAAACAGATGCTTAATGTGGCCACATGTGTGTTATGGAACAAAGATGAAGTGAACGTCTAACCTCGTTCAGCAGACACGTCTCAGAAACGGACATGTGGATGACAGTAAAGAGTGCTTTTGTATTTGAAAAGTAGCTAACTTGGGATCACGAATCCCCCCCCCCCCCCCCCCCCCCCCAGAATGGCTTAGAAACGTCATGGCATTTGGAATTTGTCAACCGATATGGATCCTGTTAGAAAAATGCAGACAACACACGCAAGAGAAGGCCAGTGTGGCCGTTGGTGTGGATGACACATTACACATAGCATGCACCCTGCTTGAGAAATGGAAAGAATGAAGGAAGTAAGGAAATTGAGTGAACGATATTGACTGGATGACAAAGGAAACGACTGAATGAAGCGCCGGCTGGCAGCTTTTCAATCGCATTACCCAGGTAGGCAGCCCGTTGTGTAAACAAATGTGGATTGTAAAGCGCTTAGAGCTTGGTCTCTAGCCGAGGATATGCACTATATAAGTATTCATAATGATCGTAATAATGGTGTTCGCAGTGATAATGATTCAAGCAAACAAACGCAAAAAACATCGGTTGCATACACAGTCGAAGTTTTAATTCGAAGTTGAGCACTCATTCAAAAGTGGTTTAGAGAGAAGAAGGATGGGGGGAAGAGAGAGAGAGAGAGAGAGAGAGAGAGAGAGAATCAAGAGTATCTGAGGACAAAATCGTCACTGAACTTATTTTTTTTTCTTTTTTCCAACTGTTTCCACGGAACAGACAGGAATATTTTGGGCTGCTCTGTGGGGAGCTTTCGCTTTCCTATCTGCTTTGCCGCACAGTGCTGTCTGATATGAGGGTGCTGAGTAAGATCTTGTGTCGTCACGCCGCAGAAAACGCACAGAAAATAGATGAGGGATGTGTGTTGGAAACGACCTTAGACAACGAACAGATGAGCGCGCCGATGTAGCTGCCGAAAAGCTGACTGGATGACTTTACTACGAGTCGGTAGGTGGTTTGGGAATGACGGACATCGTTTATGTTTTGTGCTCCCTCACCTCCTCCCCCCCCCCCCCCCCCTCCCTCCCCGCCCTTCGCTGGTCCTCTCCTGATTCTGATGTGAGAAAGGCGTACTCAAGTCATTCCGAAACAAAGAAAAAGTCTACGTTGTGGTACCACTGGCAGCACACAACAGTGCCGCTCTGTACTGCGCACCAAAGTCGAGTTCTTTCAGTTTAAAGCAGTCTGTGATTTGTTGTGCGCGTGCGCGCGCGCGCCTGTGTGTGTGTGTGTGTGTGTGTGTGTGTGTGGTGTGTGTGTGTGTGTGTGTGTGTGTGTGTGTGAGGGCATGCGCGTGTGTGCATGCGATGCGTATTTATGTGTGTGGGTAGGATGATGTGTGTGTGTGTGTGTGTGTGTGTGTGTGTGTGAGAGAGAGAGAGAGAGAGAGAGAGAGAGAGAGAGAGAGAGAAAAATGAAAGCACTACTGGCATTGTATCTTGAGTGTGGAAGGCTGAGACAGGGTCAGACTCCGGCCTGTCATTGAAGTACACGTGTTTTTTAAATAGCTCCGCCAAGGAGGTTGTGCTTTCATCTGCGTCTGTTGGTTTGTCTGTCTGTCTGTCTGTTGGCAAGATTGCGCCAAAAAAACCAGTTGAACCGATTCTTAGCGAAACTTGGCGGGGGGGCGGGGGGGAACTAAAAAAAAAAAACACCATCACCATCACCACTACTACCAGAATGTGGTCCAAGGACGCCGCCGCCGCCAAATGGCGGATCCAGGATGTGATTGAAGCTACCAGGACTGTTCGACCTTGGCGAAGGGGCTGCGCTCTCCTGCGTGCCCTTTCAGTTTGGCGTTCATTTCCTCTTTCCCGATGGCGGCAGGCGATGGCATCTATTAACTTAAGTCATAATGGTCCTATGGGAATGGGGGGGTGGGGGTGGGGGGTTAACCTCAGTCGGGGGCTTTGCAAACGCGTAAGGCCCCAAAACAGCACGTTGTGCATGATGGTTGTGCATGCTGTTTATCTGTAGTGTGGAAGTAGACAGTGTGGAGGGGGGGGGGGGGGGGGGGGGGGGGGGGGGGGGGCGCATGGAAATGCGTATGTTAACGTTCAGAAAGGGGGCTGAATGAGTGTCGTTCCTTCCCTGTCTGTGGACGGTACGCTTTGGAGAGTAATCAGTGTTATAAAAGTTAAGTGGTGGAAAAGTTACAATGAGTATTAAGGAAAACTGAAAGTTTGCCGCGGGTGTTTTTTTACTCTCTCTCTCTCTCTCTCTCTCTCTCTCTCTCTCTCTCCTCTCCTCTCTCCTCCTCTCTCTCTCCCTCTCTCCCCCTCTCTCTCCCCCTCTCTCACTCTCTCTCTCCCTCCCCCTCCCCCCTCTCTCACCCTCCTCTCCCTTTCTCTCCTCTCTCTCTCTCTCTCCCCTCCCTCCCCCCTCCCTCTGTCCTTTGGTTAGCATCACGCTTATTCTGGCTTCCCACACACCCAGAATGGTCTGTAAGGTAACCCACCAGAAGAGACGCTGCACTGCTGCTTCGTGATGTTTTCTGTGTCTGATACAGGGAGCTTTTCCCGTGGGGATTCCAGGCGCTGTTCAATACAACATAGCTCCCCGCGTCTTCTGGAAGCTCGAGCTGTGCTAGTAACTGTCTCTTTTCTGGCGTTCTCTTTTTGACGTTGTGTTTAAAACATCTATTTTTGTTGTGCTTTACTATCGGCTACTGCTTTCTGGGGTATTTTGTGGACCTTTTTCCAGTCTGTTCTGGAAGCTCATACATTTTTGTATCTGTCGCTTCGGTAGTGAAAATCGCACACACTGTCTGATTCTCTCTCTCTCTCTCTCTCTCTCTCTCTCTTCTCTCTCTCTCTCTCATGCGCGCGCGCGCGCGCGACGAAGACGTCACCTTCATGTTGCCCGCATCCGCCCTCAAGTTGACAAGACAGAGGAGGAAAAGAGTGGTGAACATGCTCGTTATGCATTGCGAAATTTATTGTTTCCGCACACGTCGGACAGGGGGGAGAAGAGGTGTGCAGAGTGCAATGTAGTGCTTAATTACTGTTCCCTCCACACGTTGGGCGGATGTTTCGGTGCGAAACCCGATGGATCTCGGCGCGGATGAAACTGATAGATGTCGGCGTGGATTGAGAGGCCAAGTCGGAATAGGGCAAGTCCCCGTTAGCTCTTACTTTAAATAGGAGATCCCGTGCATCCAGGAGAGAAAGGAGGGGGAGGAGGTGACATGAGTGGGGAGTGGAGTACAGGTAGCCTGTGCTGCTGTCTTGGAGGGGAAGAAAAGGTGTTCAGTGGGGAAAAAAAAAAAAAAAAAAAAAAAAAAGCTGCGCTCAAAAGTACGCAGTTTCTAGCTTTCACACCTGGAATGAAGCTTTTTTGGCACATACAGGCGCGCGGTGCTGCACTAACTGTAGTGAAGTTTCTAGGGCTCAAAACTGTTAAGATGCTGTCTAGCACTCGAATAAAAACTATTAAGATGGTGTTTAGCACTCGAATGAAGTTACTGGCATGCAGAAAAGTACAGTGAAGATAAGTCGCTTTCAGAACTACAGATAAAATTACAGTTTTGACAAATACATTAAAGTCTGAAACGCTTACAACTGTAATGTCGTTTCTAGCGCCCACACGTGCAGCGAAATTTCTAGCTCTTAAAAACTACAATGACGTTTCTAACACTCAAAACAGCGATGGGATTTTTAGTGCTGAATATTGCAATGAATTGTGTTGGACTCTAATCAACAATGGAATTTTCGCGCTAAGAGCTATGGTAACATTACTAATATTCAAACTCACGATTAGTTTCAGTCACATAAAAACTGCAGTTACATTTCCAAAAGTGTAACGCACGAAACTTTCAGGTTTTCTTTAGTACTCAAAACTACTGTGTACTGTAATGCTTTGAAATTCAACGATTGTTTTTCGCGCGCTCAAAACGAAATGAAATTATTAAGTCTCAAAATTACGATGGAGAATCTAGAGCTCAGACTGTGTTTTTGATGTTCAAAACTAAACGAAACAAAACAAAACAAAACAAAAGAAAAAAAAAGAGAAAAAAGAAAGAAAAGGTAAGCTCTGAAAATTGCACTGATGTTATTACATTGAATTCGATTAACAACCGTGTTGATTAGCCCATCCTAGCCTTTTTTTTTTTTTTTTTTGCATTGAAATATTTCTGATGAGTTTCAAAAATTTCCTTTTTTTAATCTTTAGTGTGAGCATGTGCCACAAATGTGCCAGTGGTGAAATAATTGTTTTTTTCCAATGTTTTTCATGTTGTATGTTAACGTGATTTATAATTTCTCTGACTGAAATCTGCAAATAGTTTTTTTTTTTTTTTCCCTTTACGCAGCGACTGACAGCCTGAAAAAGTCTTGTCATCTGGAAAAATGGCCGTCCGTAACGGGCTTCTTAATAGCTGAAGCCACGTTGCATGCACGAACATAAACACATACGCACGCACGCACGCACATGCGCGTGCACGTACACATTTCTGAAAGCCTTACAAAAAGTTATTTCAGTGTAATCTCGAAGGGTTAACCAAATGAAATTTCATTAAAATGCTGTTAAGTCCAATCAGATGAAGCGCTTCTGCTTACCTATCCTAGTTACTTTCAAGAGTGTTCCAACATTAATATCTCTCTCTCTCTCTCTCTCTCTCTCTCTCTCTCTCTCTCTCTCTCTCTCTCTCTCTCTCTCTCTCATCATCATGCTTCTCCCTCTGTGTCTGTCTCCCCCCACCCTCGCTCCTTCTCTCTCTCTATCTGTCTGTCTGTTCCTGCGTGCAAGTCACCCTCACGGTCTTTCTGTCTGTCTTTTTCGCTCTCTCCGTCTTTCTGTCTTTCTGAACTCAGGTAAACTGCCATGAACATTCTTGCGTCTGAACCCTTCTCCCCCCCCCATTCCCCCCCCCCCCCCCCCCCACCCCCCCAACCCCCCCCCCCCCCCCCCCCCCCCCCCCCCCCCCCCCCCCCCCCCCCCCCCCCCCCCCCGTCTCTGTCTGTCTGTGTGTTTGTCTGTCTCTGTCTCTCTCTTTCTCTCTCCCTTCCTCCACCCCCTTTCACACACACACACACACCCCACCTCTTTCTGTCTTCTTCAGAAATACTTTTGATCGTCTGTCAAACCGGTTTGGGGGTGGTGGAAGGACGAGGACGATAGTGGGGAAGTGCTAAAAAAAAAAAAAAGGGAGGAGGGAAGGAGGACGCGGAAGAGAGAAGGGGGAGGGTGGGGGGTGGGGGGGATGGGATGGGGCCTGGAGGAAGGGAGGGGGGAGCGTGGAGTTTTCAGGAGGAGCAAGCTCTGTGACAAGCTCTGTTGAACTGTATTCACTTCCCTTTTTCATACATTCTCACGTGTCATTTCTCTCGTTGACTGCTATCAAAAGTTTTGTACATTTTTGTTGTCCGTAGTGTTTTAAGAAGACAGACCTATCGAAAATGTGTGAGTGTGTGTGTGTGTGTGTGTGTGTGTGTGTGTGTTGATAATCTGATTACTTTGCTCTTTGATTTGTGTGCTTATAAGTATTTGACCTTATTCTGCAGCCTGTTTCATTTCTTTTTTCTTTTTCTTTTTTTTTTCTATCTATGATAACGTCCTTTTCATTGCGCTCGTTTCTGTCACCTGATTGGTGCTCGACAGAGGTTTTGTGTAAAAAGTCAGAACATGCCAGGGATTAAAAAAAAAAAAAAAAAAAAAAAAAAAGAAAAAAAAAAAAACACTGAGGGCTGCTGGGGACATGCGCAACGAGAAATGACCTCGCATGCTGCACTTCGAGCTTTTTATGTTCCCGTAAAACATTTCACTTGGAATTTCAAGCTGTTGGAACTGTTTTCGTCATTCAGTAGATCCCGGAGGATGGTGCGACAACGCTCTCCCCACTCGATGCAGGTGTGTGCTGCTTGCTGAACCTGAACAGACATTCCACTCGAAATGTACGCATGCATGTCTTTGCTCTGAGATCCATCATGATCCACGCACTCCGAATGATTCATTATGCCTTGGCAAAAGGTGTGTGATGCTTGTAACTGTTGACCGTGGTATGTTTACCTGTCGTTATCAGTTTAATACCGTTAGCTGAGACCTGTAGTGAAATCTAAGAGGAAAAAGTGCCTTAATGATAAACTGCATGCGTCGGATTTGTGGCTGTTCGTGAAATTTTACAAGAAAAAGTGTTTGCATTTCAATACACTTTGTCCCCCCCCCCCCCCCCCCCCCCCCCCCCCCCCCCCCCACCCCCCCCCCCCCCCCCCCCCCCCCCCCCTTCAGTTCAGAAAACAAAAATGAATTGGAGAAAGATGGTCGGTGTTCGGAAGCAGAAAAGGAGGCGTGGAATTTTGAAGTGACACCCAGCAGCGCAAAGTGAATAAAGAAACTGTGAATGTCTTCATACCTCTCATTCACGGCGCTTACAGTCCAGTCCACTGCAGGGGATCGTGGTGCGGTTGTCACCATGTCAAAATTAATTCCATACGCGCAGAAATCTCTCTGTCTCTCTCCCTCTCTGTCTATGTCTCTGTCTGTCTGTCTGTTAGTCGTCTGTCTGTTTGTCTGTTAGTCAGTCAGTCAGTCTGTCTGTCTGTCTTCTCTCTCTCTCTCTCTCTCTCTCTCTCTCTCTCTCACACACACACACACACACACACACACACACACACACACACACATTCACTCTCTCTCTCTCTCTCTCTCTCTCACACACACACACACACACACACACACACACACACACACACACACACACACACACACACACTCGCACCCACACGCATGCACGCACGCACGCACGTACGCACGCGCGCGCTCGCAGACACACACACACATACATGCTCGCACGCACGTACGTAAGCACGCAGTCATGCATGCACGCGCACGCACGAACTCTAAAACTAACATACATTGACACGTTCACACACACACACACACACACACACACACACACACACACACACACACACACACACACACGCACGCACGCATGCACAATATTAGTTCATATCAAACATACTAAAAACAGCTGAGAATGGGATTTATATAACAAACGAACAAACAACTGATTTAGTAACTAAAAAACAAACAAACAAACAAAACAAAAAACCCGTCTAGTAGAATGCTGGGAACAAAAATCTACATGGAGTCTTGCAAAGTGCTTTGGCTATTTGTCATGCAAATCCCACCACTATATATATAGTGAGCCAGCCACCTCACCCTTTTAAGATAGATGAGGGCGTAAAAACAAAAAAAAAAAACAACAACAACAACTAAAAAAAAAAACCTGTGGCTTGAGCGTATTCGGCACAAACCTGTTTCTTCTGTCT
>JADBJO010000571.1:579668-597168 GCA_016801955.1 Conus betulinus
ACCCCCACCCCCCACCCCCTACCCCCTACCTCGTGCATTGTTAGGATGTTGCAGATTGTGCTTCCAGGTGCCAGAGAGTCGAGGTGCATATTTTGACGTCTCCAGGGTCTCTCGGTCTGTTCGCTTCGCGATCCATCTGTCTGCCCCGTCACATGGCGATGGGAGGTGGTGGGGGGGAACGTTTGGGACTTGCTCGCTGCTTGGCTTCTTGCTGGCATCATCTCCCCCCCCCCCCCCCCCCTTCTCCCCCAACCCCCCCACTTTCACCTCCGCGCCATCTTTTCGCTCCACAAACACACACACACACACACACACACACACACACACACACACACACACACACACACACTACACACACACACACACACACACACACACACACACACGATCAAAAAAAAAAGGCTTACTGAGAGAAACTGTGTTGCTGTCGATCTTAGAGACGAGCTTTCGCGAGATTTAGGACTTTTTCCCCGGGTTCCTTTACTGGTTCCAGAGTTTGGTGGGGAAGGGAGGGGAGGGGGGGGGGGGGGGGTCAGTCTGCCTTTCTCTTCTTGAGGAACCAGCTCCACCTTCTCTGCTTCTTTAAATCCCCAAGTTCGTCCGACTCGGAAAGAACTGCACACTAAATGCGCACAACCGCGCACATGCACACGCACATACGCACGCACGCACGTACACACGCACGCACGCACGTGCACATACATGCACAACACAGCACAATACAACACACACACACAACACACACACGCGCGCGCGCGCGCTCGCACGCACGCACACTCACGCACACACACGCACGTGTACACACGCAGCACTAACACGCACGCACACTAATACATGTACTTACCATTGATGGGTTTGGAAATTTTTCGGCTTGTGCTTCCCAAAATTAAACAACTGATCAAAAACTTAAATGTTGATGATCATGAACATGTCTTAAAATGCCAAGTGTCCAGGAAAGTCTTTCTCGATTTCTCACTTTTTTCTTTCTTTCTTTTTTTTTTTTTTTGTTTCGTCTTTTTGTTTGCCCCCCCCCCTCTCTCTCTCTCTCTCTCTCTCTCTCTCACACACACACACACACACACACACACACACACACACACACACACACACACACACACACACACACACACGCACGCACGCTCGCACGCAGAGAGAGAGAGAGAGAGAGAGAGAGAGAGAGAGAGAGAGAGAGAGAGAGAGAGAGAGATTGATGATTTTAGGCGACTTGATTGCCCAAACGATTGAAAAACCTGTGAGGGGGGGGGGGGGGGGGGGGGGGGGGGGACCAGGCCAGGTCGTTCGTGACATTGGGGTTTGAATGAATCAGTTTTTTGAGCTGAGTTCAGGAAGCATGGATAGACGGAGGACACGATGGCGAACAGAGTTGTAGGGGAAGGGCATGGTAAAATCGGGGGAGAGGGGGGAGGAGCAAGAGGAGGAGAAGAAGAAAGGAGGGTGGGAGAGGAGGCACCAAACAGACAGAATTGTCGTCGAGGCTTCAGTTATGCCAGGAAAAAAGTGGTTATGCCGACGTTGGCGGCGTTCAGGTAACGCCAGGCAAGACTGTACTGTTGGGGGGGGGGGGGGGGGGGGAAAAAAAACGGATGGTTTCGGGTACCGTACCCAGGGGTGATGGATAACAGTGAGGAGGCTTCAGGTCGGTTGAATGGTAAAGAGGAGGGATGGCAGCAGGGTCTGTGTTGCTTCAGCGTATAGATGCCACGTGGGACAACTCGAGCTGGCGAAGTTAGGGCTATGAGCTCGCATACACAGGCTGAAGAAGTACAGTTCTCTCCATCCCTCCCCCACCCTTCCCACCCCCTCCTTCTTTTCCCTCCCCTCGAACCCCCCCCCCCCCCCCCCCCCCACCTCCTCCACTTCTGTACCTCTTGTACCACCTCGTCCTGTCCCTCTTTTGTGAGCCAAAAGCCGGAGGTTTGTCAAACTTTACTCTCTACATTTGCCAACTGAAGATGTCCCGAGAATAAAGGGACGTTTTCAGACCTGTGCACTTCACATTCAAGCTTTAGTGGTTGCATTTTCTCGACCGACCTTACACCCACTCACACACACGCACATGATTGTGCTCGCGCTCATCCCCGTCGTGCCCTCCCTTTACGCACGCCCTCTCTCTCTCTCCCTCTCTCTCTCTCACACACACACACACAAAGGCATGCAACCATTAAAATTGTGATTTTTTTGTCTGTTTCTGTGAGTGTGTGCATGCGTGTCCATGCACGTGTGTATGTGTGTGTATGCATGAAAAATAGTAACTAAGGCAAACATGATTTCATCACTTGGATGTTAACGGTCATGATCTACCTACCCATTGAGACTGGGAGAGTTTTAATACTTTTTAACGGAACTATGTATTTGCAAAACATGTGACATAAGTGTGTTGGAGATGGAATATCAGTCTATTATTGAGAGTCTCAAATGTTCAAATATCCACAACAGGATTACGTCATGAATATTTGTATTCAAGGTCAGCATTCTTGTTTGTTAATTAAATTACTTTCTGGAGATATGTTAAACTATTTCCTGGAGATGAAAAAAAAAAAGGTAATTGTTAAGGCTAAGTATAATATGTATGAAATGTTGCAATGTTGCTGAAGGTGTGTTCACACAATTTTAAATGTTTTGTTGAATTTGCACATATACCTGAAATCTTCCATGCCCCCGCGAGGGTTACAGGTGAATGAAATTTTGAATCGTATGTATGTGCGTGAGTGCGCGTGCGTGCGTGCGTGCGTGCGTGCGTGTGCGTTTGTGTGTGCGCGGGCGCGCGTTTGTGTGTGTGTGTGTGTGTGTGTGTATGTGTGTGAGCGCGCGCATGACACACGTGTTATGCACAATTTTTCTCTTGCATGCCGTTGTGTGATCATCATAGGACAAATTTGCTGTTAACAAAGTAATTAACATAAAGTAATATATAGCCATATATATATATATATATTTTTTTTTTTTTTTTCTAATTCATGTTAATAGTGATATCCTTTCTGCAAGATTACGTGGAAATGACTTAGCTGATTTATTTCACCACCATTTTTTTCTTTCCAAATTTCCAAACAATCGCTGAACGGATCAGTAGTTAGGGGTGAAGGGGGATCAAACGGAGGCCAACAAATTCCTCCATCGTTTAAACCATTGGCCAAGAATTATAAAGGAAAAAAGTTAAATGTGTGTTGTGTGTGTGTGTGTGTGTGTGTGGGTGGTGTGTGTGTGTGTGTTGGTGGGGAGGCAAAGCGGATATGGAAATGGAAATGAGGGCATTATAATGTAAACACGAACCTTTAGCTTAGCAGGATATGGGGGACCATCAAAGTGTTGTGAAAACAGAATCATCAGTATTGCCTGTCCAGGGGTGGATTTCCGTCCCGTCATCACGGGGGACTCGTCATTGGAGCCCGGCTGATTGAGTTGCATGTCATGTAATTAATTATACATGTACAGCAGACGTCGTGAATCAAGCTTTTTTTTTTTTTTCGTGATGGAGTTGGACAGATTTGACTCTTCCCCCCCCCCCCTGAGAACACTTCTCCCATACCCGCCCACCCCCACCCTCACCTCGCCTGCAATTTTTCTTTTTTTTTTTTTTTTTCCCCACTCTAGCATCCCGTCTTCCTGCTCCCTTGCCAGCAGTTCTCCTTTTAGTTTTGCCAACAGTTTTCCTTGTATATATTTACATTAATTTGTCCAACAAGCGTGAAGCGTGAAGGTGCGTGTGTGTGTTGGTATGGGTGTGTGGTGGGCTCGCGCACGCGTGTGTTTTGGAGAACTTGAGCTAGAGAAGGGAAAGGGGGTGGTCAGGGGTGGGGTGTGAGGATTTCCGAAGAGGGGAGTATATTGTGCTTTTTTGTTTGCTCTTCTCTCTCTCTCTCTCTCTCTCGCGCGCGCGCGCACACACACACACTTCCACATACGGACATACGCACGCACGCATGCCTGCGCTCGCTCGCACAAACTGATATCCTTTCGGTCTCTCTTCGTTAACCGAGTAGAAAGGTTACCACATGTAATGCACAAAATACGCAACAGAAGAAAAGTAACAACCATGCATGCTCGGATATTCACACAGAAGTGCATGGGCGCGCACTTACACACACACACACACACACACACACACACACACACACGCGCGCGCGCTTGCTTGCTTGCATGCATGCACACATATAAATCTGGACGCACGCACGCACTCTCACATATGCACACGTATATATATGCGCGCGCGCACACACACACACACACACACACTGTCTCTCTCTCACAGATATGTAGAGAGACTGTCACAAGATGCTTTCCCTCCTCCTTTCTGTGGACATTGGCAGTGGAGCTGGTTGTATTGTGGACAACGTGATGCTCTCGCGGACAGGTGAACGCACGTGCGCAAACTGCGCAGTTCGCCTCCTACGCTGTTCGCCTTTGACTCTGAGTGAAACAGGTGTTGGGCAGGGAGGGGGAGAGGGGGGGGGGGGGGGGGGGAGGGGGGGCTACTCACGACACTGGCGACGCGATCGTGGTGCCCAGCTGTTGCACTGTTTCCACGTGCTCCTCGTCATACTTGTGTGTGTGTGTGGGGGGGTGGGGGGGGGTGGGGGGGGGGGGGGGGGGGGGGGGGGGGGGGGGGTAGTTTATAACTGTGGGCGAATGGGAGGGGTCGATGGTCCCAAAGCAGTGGGGCACTGCCTACATCGAAGTGTGCGTCATATGTTTTGAGTGGGTGAAGGGAAAGTGTGTGTGTGTGTGTGTGTGTGTGTGAAGTCAGTCACTCACACACACACACACACACACACACAGACTCTCTCTTCTCTCTCTCACGCTTGCGCGCGCGCGCACACACACACGCACGCACGCACGCACGGGCACGCTCTCACACGAACACTTAACGTGCATGCACGCAAGCACGCGGGCGAAGGTAGCGCTAATTTTAATGAAAGGGAGAAGGATGGGGAAACATTATTGTAGGGAAGGAAAAGGCGATGTGTTATGGATTGACTCCACGCGACTTCAACAGAGTAGAATTGGTAAGAGCTTGATAAAAGGTCGCGGCACGACGTCAACAACAAAATGTATGGAATTGATGAATGGGATAGGAAAAGGGGGCGGGGGGGGGGGGGGGGGGGGGGGGGGGGGGGGGGGGGGGGGGGGGGGGGGGAGGAAGAGAATGGAGAATGCAGGGTTGGGGAGGAGGGTGTTGTAGGGGCAGGGGAGGATGGTAAGAAGGATACGTCATGCTGATGACAAGCAAATGGAAAAATCAGTCGGTTTTTTTTATGCAAACATGGCAGTCACCAGTTCTTTTTTCTTTTCTGCTCCTGTTTTCTTTATTTGATTTTATTACCTACTTATCCCCCCCCCCCCCCCCCCCCCCCCCCCGTCCAATCAGTCCCTGTACTGGTGGGGTACTTAAACGGTCGTTACAAACACCCGCCAGTTCGGAGCCTCATGGGATGTCGGTGACCTCTTCCTTGACGGGAGCGGAGGGCGCGGCGCAGGTCGATCCCGTTTCCCTGGTCCCTATACCGCTCCCACACCCCTCTCTCCTAGAGGGCTGACACCAGCGCGGTGCGCTCGCTGGGCCGTGCGTCATGTTGACAGGTGATTGGGCGCACCTCCTCCTGCTGGCCGTTTACAAATTGACGTCGACAGCACACTGAGCGATGCGCGTCACAGGTCGTTTCGACAGGGCCCTTGAAATCGGTTAATGGACCGTTTTGGGTTGGTGGTGGTGGTGGTCTGTCAGCTGTGCTCAGTGAGGTACTACTGATGATGATGATGGGGGGTACAAACGCGACTGACGCTGAACCAAGATGTGTGTGTGTGTGATGCGGTGTGAGTGTGTGAGTGTGTGTGTGGATGTCGGTGTGAGTGTGTGTGTGTGTGTGTGTGGATGCCGGGGTGGTGGTGGTGGTGGTGGTCTTTTTCAATATAAACGGCCCGCCGCCTTCCCCCGTCTTTGGACGTTCTGCGCTAGTATCTTCCACTTTATCGCTATACTCAGTGACTGCCCTTCTCCCTCAGTCTTTATTGTCGTCTGCTGTTTTTTCCAACCTTTGTGGACCATTCCCCAGTTCACAATTTCTGATGTGCCACCATTTTCTTTTTAAATTAAAAACTTTTACTTTTTTTCTGTTCAAATTGTAAGCTGACAACATGGACACACATTATCCACTAGCTGTCCATTCTGCAATGTTTATTTACCCATGATGAATTTTATGTGTTACTGCGGCATTGAAATGTTTTTCATTAATCCTTATGATTAAAAAGAAAAGAAGAAAAGAAAAACACCCAGAACTGAGAAATCAAGGGGAATGCCTGGAGTTCTCATCACAGCATGGATTCCTGAAGATGGCGGTAGTACAGCTACAATGTCATTAACTACTTCTTTTGTTTGTTTTCCAGGATGCAATCTTTTTTGATGATCTGATCTCTTGAGGATGCATTTTTTTCCTCACTGATTTTGTCATAGCCCAGAAAAGACTGTATGGTGGGACTATAATTGGAGGGGAAAAAAAAAACGGCTAGTGTGTGTGTGTACATGTGTGTGTGTGTGTGTGTGTGTGTGTGTGTGTGTGTACGCGCGTGTGCGCGTGTGTGTGTATGTGTGTGTGTGTATATGTGTGTGTGTGTGTGTGTGTGTGTATGCGTTCACGTGCATGTGTTTATGCGTGTGTGTGTGTGCGCGCATGTGTGTGAGGGAAGGGGGAAGGATGTCCAGAAAACATGTTTCTTTTCCAGTTCATGTCTTATCACTGAGCTGTACATACTGTGTACTCATTTACTTCATTGAGCATGGACCTGGAAGAAAAGAAAAAAAGATCGTCACCATATGCACATCAGTGTTGAACTTTGTTATTACAACAAATTCATGAGGTCAGGAACTGTCCACCGGTCTGGCTTGACCAGGTCAAAGCATCCCGTGTACTAGCGGCTCAAGTGCTTTGGAAGGTGTAGGCGGGCCAAGCCCTTTGCTGGTTTAAGGGTCCACCTGTGACCTACGCCCCTCTTTACTGCTATGTACACACAGACCTGGTGCTCTCCACACAAGTGTTATTTTCTGTGGAATGTCAGAGGAGTTTATGGCTGTCGCTTGTGGTGGTGGTAGGGGGAAAGGGTTTTAAGGGTGAGGAATTGACTGATGTAGTCTTGGGCTGACATTGTGCGATGGTTGCCTTGCTGCCTTTGCCAAGGGGGGAGCCTTGGCTTTGAAGGGTATAATTAAACGGGGAACACAGACGACATGTACTTCTTGACTCAGCACTAGGCGCCAACCTGGCGTGACCTTTTTACCACAACTCGCCCCTCTCTTTCCCCTTCTTCGTTTGCCCCCCCCCCCCCCCCCAATCTCCTTTTACTCTCAATTACTTTCTCTCTCTCTCTCTCTCTCTCTCTCTCTCTCTCTATTGTGAAGCAAAAGTACACTTTCTTTTAAATTTGAAAAGATACCTTGAGTTCAAATCAAAGTGTTTTCTCCCCACTGATGAAGATCAGCATCATGCATTTTCTAAACTTTAGTTTTTGAGCAGGTGAATGCCCTTGTTGTTATCATTGTTTTTTTTGTTTGTTTTGTTTTGAAGATGCTATGTTGAGTTCAGGTGAAAATGTGTGTAGGTCACCAGGCATGGTGAGATGGCAGGTGTTCTATTCTGTCAATATGTCATCATCTTTCTTTGTGTTTTTCATTTTTGCTTGAGCATGTCCTGTACCCTTGCATCACTGGATATACAGTTGCTGTCATGGCAAGGAGACTATTGCAGTTATTTTGGCGCCCCCCCCCCCCCCCTTTTTTTTTTTTTTTTTTTTTTTTTTTTTGGAGCAGGATTATGTTGAGTGAGCAGGATAATACGTTTGTTTTGTGTGGCCTCGTTTAACTATATAGGTGTGCTCTAGGTACTTTATGTGCATGGGTGCTTGTCCAAGTGAGAAAGAGGTTACTATAGAATGTTTACAACTTGTGTCAGATATTGTTTCTTCTCTTAACTGTGTGTTGGCTAGTGTTTCCATTTGTTCTTAAGCCTGTGAATATGTGAATATTCTGTGTTTGTGTGCATGCACACATGTATGTGTGTTGAAATGCATGCAGATGTATGTCCCCCCCCCCCCCCCCACGCAAATCTAAGAATGGAAAACAAGCAGATTTGCAAGATGCAAATAAATTTAAATGAATGTAAAAGAATTAATTTACTTTTGAGAATTATTATTTGAGATCTCTCTGTTGATTTATTGATCTTTTTGATCAACAGATGTGTTGTGGTGCTGTTCAACCCACGTCGAAACCGCCAGTCACATATTTTCAACGTGTCCAAGAAAACCATCACCTCTGTCGCTTTTTCTGGAGATGGCAAACACTTGGTCACTGGAGAGGTAGGTTTCTCATGATAGTGAGAGAAATGGAGATTGGGGGGGGGGGGGGGGGGGGGGGGGGGGGGGTTGCATGTGGGCTACACCTGGTAGTTGTGAGGAAGTGGGGAAAGGGTGGGGTGGGGTGTTGGAACATGGCAGAAATCAAAAGTAAGAAGTCATTCTATTCCCATTGGTTGTATGAGCATCATCATGGGACTTGAATTTCAACGGTGATTGGAGGGACCTGTTGGGGGGGAGGAAAGAGAGAGAGAGAGAGACAGATGGACACAGACAGAGAGAGACAGACAGACAGACAGAGAGAAAAGAGAGAGAGAGAGAGAGTAAAACATTGAAGAAACCAGAAAAAGTAAACACTGGAGGATGAACAAAATCTGTTATGAGCATTTTATATAATGACACACATGTGGACACAAATGTATGCATGTGTAGGTATGGGCATATACTCTCTCTGTCTCTCTGTCTCTCTGTCTCTGTCTGTCTGTCTGTCTGTCTGTCTGTCTGTCTGTCTGTCTGTCTCTGTCTCTCTCTCTCTCTCTCTCTCTGTCTCATGTTGTGCGTTTTCTGTTTTATCCCTCCAGGGCTGGTAGAAACGACTGTCATATGAACTCTGCCAACATTTTACAAAACAAGACAATGTTTTGTATTTACAAAGGCAAAGCATTAGCTGTTAACCAGTGAACATGTGTAGACCATTTACTGGTTATTCCAAAATGACGACAGCCATGAGCTGTTCCTTGCTGACCAAGAATCGGTGACTGCAAAAACTGAACACACTGTGAGGGTGGTTCTCCATGGATGGCAAACAGTCTAATCTCACCAAGTAGTTAGCCCCCGTGTTTGCTGTTGTTTCCCCAACACTTGTCGCCATACCAAGCCAAGGTATGATAAGCCGGTGTATATAGGTGGGGAGATAAATGACTGTTAGTTGTGACGGGGAGGGATGTCCACACAGTAATGGTAGGGCAAGCATGGGTTTCTGAATCCTGGGATATGGGTTCAATCTTGACTCGAGAGTCGTTCAGTTCAGTCAACAGCTTTGTATATTACAGCCCCTTTGAGTTCCCTCAGATGAGGTGGACCCATGAGTGAACATTGTACAGTGAAAAACAAAACCAAAAAAGAAAAAAAAAAACTTGAACACAAGCAAGAAAGACTAACATGCACGTTATAATCATTCCATTTTTCAAAGAAGTGTTGGGCTGGTGTGGTAGTGGGTTGAATCACATACACAAAGAAAATAAGCACACACACACACACACACACACGCGCGCGCACACACACACACACACACACACACACACACACACACACACACACACACACGCATACACACACACACACACACACACACACACACACACACACGCATACACACACACACACACACACACACGCGCACACACACACACACACACACACACACACACACACACACACACACACACACACACACACACACACACACACACATGTGCTTACACATGCACACACGCACATACACTGACTGGCATGCATATAATGCAGACATGCACATGCTCATGCATGTACACACCAACACACACACACACACACACACACACACACACACACACACACACACACACACGCACACACACACACACACACACACACACACACACACACACACACACACACACACACACACACACAAAATAACACTCCTAAAAATTTTGGAAAGTAGACCCATCATATTGTTGTAGAAAGACAATATTTAAACAGCTGAGGGTATGTATAACAATACAACCAATTATACTGTCAGTGTTGTTCACATTTAGTTGATGATTCAGAACTGATTCATGTCAAGCATACTGTTAAACCATGCATCAGTGACTTCCACTGCATTCTTCTTATTCATTTTGTGTATGTATGAGTGTGTGAAGTCAAGTCAAAATGATCTTTATTGAGGGTTTAAGAATAAGCTTCACAGCTTTTTCACATACTGCTTGCCAAAGGGGAAAGGAAGAAATGCAGCATGTGATGAGGAAAGTTACAAGCAGGAACATTTCGAAAGCATCCAATTTCTACCATGAAGAAATATGTATTATACGAATAACCACCTTCGAAGTAGTGGAACTGTTTGTTAGAACACCCATTTCATGTGCAAATGGAACTCCAACAGATACACAGAGAGAGAGAGAGAGAGAGAGAGAGACAGAGAGGAACGAAAAAGAGACAGAGTGAGATAAGAGACAGACACAGAGAGAGAGAGGGGGGGGGGGGGGGGGGGGGCAAAACTGGAGGAAGGAAGAGGATATTATCAATGTGACTATATATTGTTGTGGAGTGTTTCCATCTGATGCTTTTTGGTGCTTTTTTTTTTTTTTTTTTTTTAAATGTATGTTTTGAGGTACATAATTTGAAAGGGGAAGGGAAAGTGTTTTTTTTTTTTTTAAAGAGAGATCCCTCCAAGATACAGAAGACTGGATTTACAAAGACTGTTTTCAGGTCTGGGCAAAGAAGGAGTTTATATGTACATATTAAAAAAGAAAAAAAATCACCATAAACCTTTCGAGGAGAGAGAGAGAGAGAGAGAGAGAGAGAGAGAGTGTATGTGGGTGTGTGTGTGTGTGTGTGTGTGTGTGTGTGTGTGTGTGCGCGCTTATACAATGATTGCCCTAAAAATGAGGGGATGCATGGTTTGCTGTGCATTGTGAGTGAATAGATGATAACAAATGGACATTCAAGTTTGGGATCAGCTTTGAATAGCCTGAAATAAACTGTAAAGCAATGGGGAAAAAAGTGTAGTTGAAGTACCTCATTTTCAAGAAGGTATGGTCCATTGAGTGTGTTTGACATGAAGGATGCACGTGAGTAACGCTGTGAATATGTAGATGGAAGATAAAACAAGGTTCAATGTTTCTGTTAACCTTTTCATGTTCAAAAGAATTTTTAATGCGAAACTTTGAACACAAAGTTTTTGTAACTAAAAGCCATAAAATGCTTATCTCGGTCATCCCAGAAAGGTGTTTTTTTTTTTTTTTTTTTTTTTTTTTTTTAGTTTTGTTTGGGTTGTTTCTTTTGCCAAATAACTTTGCAGCAAAGCCTAGAACACACTCAGCATTGGATTATCTGAGCTTCAGTTGAGTGTGTGTGTGTGTGTGTGTGTGTGTGTGTGTGTGTGTGTGTGTGTGTGTGTGTGTGTATGAGAGAGATTATCCCTGTCTCTTGTGTCACTGATGCTGTTGTGTCTCTCTGTTTTTTTTTTTTTTCTTCAGAGTATTCTTTGTCTGTCAGTCTGTCTGTCTCTCTCTCTTTGCCTGTCTCCATCAGACAGACACCAGCTGTTTGATCCTTGTGGACAAAGACTAATTATTGGACTGGTACTGGTGGTCATTCAGGCAATTCTTTCAGAGTCCCAGCAAATACTTGTGTTATAGCTGCATGGAGCATATGTGACCCACCATGCAGGGATACTAATCGAATGTGAAACATGCCACTGGCCGTGTAATTAACATTTAATTATAATTGATGATCTCACTGGTTCATTTTGTTGTTGTTGGTAGATTGTATTTTGAGTCATAAACTTTAAAAGGAGAGAAAGGTAACGAGCAAGAAAAATGAATGTGTTTGTGTCTGTGTGTGTGAACATTTTTGACAAGTTGCCTTCCCCCCATTATTTGTTGATTCTAACCAAACATGGTGCCCATATATACAGGGGCTTGTGCTGTATGCACACTAAAACATGTGTAAAAATTCTCTATGTAAAAATTCTGTATATCCATCTGTCTGTTTTCACCCTCTGTTCTTTCACTGAGTCCCTTTCCCTGTGTACCCATGCCCACTGATAATTTGCTGACCCTACTAATCGGACCTTTCTTTATTCACTTGCTCCGCATGTAATTATCATAATTTTTTTTCATCTGCAGGCTTACTTCCTTTGATCGTTTTGCTGCTGCTTGTGGCTGAATCTAATTTCCATTAGGGTTGGGCTTTTCCCTAACCTCGCAATAAACACTTTGTATAATTAATTCATTCTTGATCCCTGTATTCCTTTCTCTTTCTCTCCCTTTCCTCTATTCTCCCCTATTCTATGTTTTTTTTTTTCTTTTTCTTTCACTCTCTCTTTTCTTTTTGTGTTAACGGAATAAGAAAAAAAAAAAGTCATTTGCTGACAAGTTGTCATGAACAAATGGTCCTATGACTGTGGCTGCGTGCAGTGTGGTCACCAGCCTGCAGTGCGGGTGTGGGACGTGGAGGAGAAGACCCAGGTGGCCGAATTTCATGGACACAAGTTCGGGATCAACTGTGTGGTAAGTGAAATCATGACAAGCAGACATGAGAAACACAATGACTGCCACCTCCGGAAATTTTGGAGAGAGGTGGGTGGAAGGGACAGGCAGGAGAAGAGGGTGTGTGCGGGAGGGAAAGGGGCTGGGGGAGGGAGGAGGAGGGGGGGTGTGTGTGTGTGCAGAAATCATCACTGGATCCAATTTTCACATTTCTAATTTTAACGTTTCGGGAAGGAAGTGATTTGGCCATCAAAGTTTAGGAATTCTCCCATTTACTTACTTCATGCTGAATACACCAAGAACTCATGAGAGAGTCACCTTGATAGGACTGTTTCTTATTAAAATCATTCTTCAGCTCTAACCGAATCATCTCACAATGTTCAGTCATATCAAATGAAAAGTACACAACCCCCCACCCCCCCCCCCCCCCCCCCAAAAAAAAAAAAAAGTCAAACAAAAGACATACATTCGGTTATAAAGCCCAGCTGTTGACCTGGCTACCAGTCACTGCTAAGATGGCTTGTCTTGTTTTAACACACAACATACCTGCTGTGTTTTGATTGGTCTTTTCTTCTTCCTTCTAACACGGAATCTCTCTGTTTTGTTTTGTGTGTATCGTCAGCGTTTTTTTTTTTTTGTGTGTGTGCGTACAGTGTGTGTGTGTGTGTCTATATGGATTTGTCTAAGTTATTCAGTTTGTGTGAATCCGTAGGTAGTTGAATATATATACGTAATAATGTGAGTGTGTGCATGCATGTGTGTGTGTGTGTGTGTGTGTGTGTGTGTGTGTGTGTGTGTGTGTGAAAGGAGTATCTTTGTTGTTTGCCTCATTGCAACCTTTCATCTTTGTTTTCTGTCAGTGTTGTTGCATTTTTTTTTTTTTTTTTTTTTTTAGTACAGCACATTAAGCCTGAATACTTATTTTTCCAGAAAGTTCTCGTTTATAAGGACTGTAATTGTTATATGTTGTGAAATCCAATCGTAGGATACAGATTGTCAAACTGTTCTGATTTCCTATACTGCAACACATGCAGAGACACATTGCATAAATAAATTGGTCAAAATATTATTAGAAAGCGTAGTAGCAGAAAAAAAGGAGCTAGTTACAGCATGTGAGATAGGTGTTTGCTGATAGTTGACTTCACCAAGGAGGTTATGGTTTCAGCCGTATTCATCGGTTTGTCTGTCTGTCTGTCAGCAGTGTTACATAAAACTGCGGGACTGAGTTAAATGGAACTTGGGGGGGGAAGGCTGGAACGTGGCCCAAGGACATTGATAATGTTGGGGTCACGGATATCGGCGAGTTCATGGGAGCTGTCATTGGGTGGACGTGGTGGTGCCTTCCGGAGGGAGAGCTCACTCAAGTTGGCTCCGCAACTAAGCAATTATTGTTGTCAGAAGGGAGCTTAGTAGGTGGTGTCCTGCGTATTTGGATCAGAACAGGTGCCGCTGAAAACTACTGATGTGACTAGGCAGCAGTGCAGTGTCCCTCCGGTGGGTTGCCTCATGACGACATTATATTGACTGCCCTTCGTGATGCAGGTCTAGAACTGTTTGACTGTGGTGAAGGTCTGCGGTCTCCGGAGTGCCCCCTCCGGGGTTGGCCAGATGGAGAGGATAAAACGAGAAAGAGAAAATGTAAAACTTCTTAGATTGACGTTAGAGTAGAGAGCATTCTCCAGCAAAACAGCCTGGACCAAGTCAGTCATCAACAAGGAGAAGACTTGAGTGTGTCATGGCTGGCTGGTTTACGAGGGTCATATGTGAAGATTGAAAGTGTGAATCTTCTTCCAAGATTACAGACTTCAGGCTTGTTGTCATAGCCAGCCTCTCCTCCTCTGTCTGGATGTGACTGAACAAGGATTCAGAGCGTCTCTTGACCTTCATTTCCATTAGGGTTTTAACCTCCTCAGACACCCTGCAGGTAGGAACCAGGATGACCACATTGTAACAGGCAGCAGCAAAAACAAATTTTGTTCTTATTGTTGGTGTTATGGTTTGCAACTTTTTTACTTTTTTTTTTTTTTTTTTTTTTTTTAAGCAGAGATGACAAAAGTAAAACAGGAGTGGCAGAAATAAAACTGACTTCCATACCCCCCCCCCCTTCCAAACTTTTTTTTTTTTTTTTTACCCCTTCTTCTCTTCTTACTCTCCCCCCCCTCCATCCCATCCCCCATGCTCTTTTTTTTTTCTCCCCCCCCCACCCCCCTATTCCCATCTCCCTCCACAGTAGGAAGGCGCCAGTATGGCAGAAATAGAAAGTAAACATCATATTCCAGTTACGCCATGGCTTTATCAGTTTGGCCACGTGCCACATCTTATTTTCCTGGAAGCCAAATGAGATGGACAGATATGATTGAATGATACAACTCCTGGGAAGTGGCCCGGAATAACGTGCAGCCTCAGGCTCTGTTTGTCTGACACAGTCATTACTGGGCTGAGAGAGGTGAAGAAGCCTACCACCTCCCAAGCTCCTCTCATCCACGCTCCTCACCCTTGCACACTAAAATCCTCTTCACCTGTGTACCTGCGTTACTGGTTGTGTTGTCAAAGGAGGAGGGAGAGAAATAAACAAAGATGGTGCTGCTTTCTTGGCTGCACTGACAACTGTGAAGGTGAAGGGAGAAGAAGGAGAGCGTGAGAGGGGGAGAGAGAGAGGGAGAAAAGAGAGAGAGAGGGAATGAATGAATGAAATTTGAATTAAGGACTTGTAAAAGTAGAGACTTATTTCTAATATTTTAAAATCAACTTTTTGTGAAGGGGAAGTTAGAAACAGAAAACAAAGAAGCACCAGTTGCCATGGTGAAGTGGTTAGATGTGAAGGTGAAGGGAGAAAAGGAGAGATGAGAGAGAGAGAGAGAGAGAGAGAGAGAGAGAGAGGAATGAATGAAAGAATGAAATTTAAATCAAGGACTTGTAAGAGTAGAGACTTATTTCTATATTTCAGAATCAACTTTTTGAGAAGGGGAAGTTAGAAACAGAAAACAAAGAAGCACCAGCTGCCGTGGTGAAAAGTGGTTAGCATTGCAGAGTCATGGCAGGGAGGTCGTTGGTTCGATTCCCATCAGAGTCATAGGGGGTTTTTCTGCCACGACCGGCTCCTTCCCAGAGCTGAGTTTGCTACAGGCTCAGTTGGGAAGACTGGGACCACACATTCGAGTTTCATCCACTTAATGGATGCATCTCTGAGAGTGTAGCTCAGATTTTCTTGACCAACACTGCAGGTGTCTGTATCTCTCGGGGTTGGTTGATGCTGGGATATTATTATGAAAGTAAGCATAGAGTACAGCCCTGTCATGCAGTCTCAGACCGCAATGGAGATCCATAGTGTCGTCTTCATCATCCTCATTCTTATCGATCAACATTAGAAAAGGTTTCAAATTCTGTGATCCTTCATGCCCTGCTCCCATGGTGACCTTAGTTTTGATGTCCTCTCCCTGTCTGTGGCCTTGGTTTGATTAAATCGGGGTCACGGATATCGGCGAGTTCATGGGGGCTGTTGTTGGATGGATGTGATGGTGCTTCCGGAGGGAGAGCTCACTCAAGCCGGCTCCGTGACTAAGCAATTATTGTTGTCAGAAGGGGGCTTAGTAGGTGGTGTCCTGCGTATGTTGGATCAGAACAGGTACTGCTGAACACTGCTGAAGTGAATCGGCAGCAATGCAGTGTCTCCTCCAGTGGGTTGCCTGCTGATGACATGACATTGACTGCCCTCTGTGAATTGCCGATGCCGGAGCTGCGGCGGGTCGGGCTGAGTTGTGGCTGTGGTGGGGGTTTAGAATGAGCAGTGTGGATGCAACGCCACTGAGATGGCACAGAAGATGGGACAGCAGCAAACAAACAAACAAACAACAAAAAGAAGCAAAAAGACAGTGATAAAGAAGAGATGACAGGCGATGAAACTGAGCAAAAAAAAGAAATCTCCCAACTGAACGATCCAGGGAATGCAAAAAATCAATGTTCTTTCTTTCTTTTTTCTTTTTTTTTCTTAATGTAATACATCCATATAATGGTCTATCCTTCCCTCATGTCAGTGATACCCCAAAGTTATACACACACACACACTCTCACACTCATGCACAAAATTATGAGGTGTCCTAGTCTCAGGCTTTCGTGCCCAGTTAGTTGTATGTATCACAAAGTGACAGGTGTCGTCGTGTCAGTCCCCTCAGCATGTGTCCTGGTTCCCATCCACAGAGTTTAGATTGTCTGTTTCTCTGTCTTCCTTGTATCTGATGTATCCAGAACAGTGAGTCAGTCTTGTGACCAGACTGGGACTTTTCGTGCATCATGACTCTGTCGTTGTCAGCTGCGGGGTATTATCCTGCCGGGGCCAGGTGACATTCTCACCACCACCACCATTACCACCACCTTTCCTTATCTCCCTTCCCCTCACTGGCCCCCCAACAAAGTAGATCTACTGTTGGCGTACTGGTGTGCTGAGAGAATAAAGAAGTAGGTGATGGTGGGAGGAACATGGAAGAGGGAGTCAGGGATGGGGGTGGGGGAGGGGGTAGGCTGTAGGCCTCCTCACACCGCAACTCCCATTCTTCTCCACCCTTGTCGTAATGCAAAGAAAGGATGTGTATGTTTGGAGACATTGTTGTTTCTATTTTCTTTGAAATAAACAATTTCATAGAAAGCACCCTCCCCCCCCCCCCCCCCCAAAAAAAAAAAAAAAAAAAAAAAAAAGAAGAAAAAAAAGCCTTTCTTGCTTCCGTAATCTGGTGCGCAGATCCTAGTCTATGTGTGTGTGCAGGCATGCACATGCACGCACGATTTGTGTGTGTGTGTGCTGTGTCTGTGTGTGTGTGTGTGTGAGAGAGAGAGAGAGAGATTTATTTTTTTTAAAAAGTAAGATGGAAAATGTATGGGGGGAGAGGAGA
>JADBJO010000571.1:602168-604668 GCA_016801955.1 Conus betulinus
GTGTGTGTGCGTGCGCGTGTGTGTGCATGCATGCATGCGTGTGCGTGCATGCATGTGTGAGCATGCACACATACGCATGTGTATATATCTGCATGTGTGCTTGCTTGCTTCCTAATCTAAAAGTGGGTTTTCCAAACTGGCGAGAGAGAGAGAGAGAGAGAGAGAGAGTGTGTGTGTGTGTGTGTGTGTTTTGTTGTTTTGTAAACACAGTTTTACTTCTGCATAGATCCTAGCTTATTTGGATTGTCACAAATACTTTAAGATTATGTAGACCTTCCACATAGTCAATTAATGAAATAGAAATCAACATTTTCAATCATTTATAACAAACATTTCACAGATTGAAGAAAGATTGAAAATTTTAGATATTGCAAGTTTCACTTTGGTCAAGGGATTTAATGTCAGAATGTTATGTGTTAACTTTGCATTCTTTGTGTGTATCATAACGTTAAAAAAATGCATTTGAAAATGTATTAAGCCTGGTTTAGGGGTTGTGAACTTGTGTGCGTGCGTGCATGTGTGCGTGCGTGCGTGTTTTGTTTTGTGTGTGTGTGTGTGTTTTTTGTGTGTGTGTGCGTGCGTGCGCCTGTGCATGTATGCACACGCTCATGCTTATGATGAGTGAGTGTGCATGTATGCATAAACATCATTAACTGTATTTCCTTTGTTACTTCTCTTTCATTTTTTTTAGTTGTTTTGTTAGGCCTCACCTGTCTTGTAACAAGTGAATTTGTGGCAGATTTAGGAAACAATATCATGTAATCAGAAATTCATGCATGGTCAGAATCAGACATTAATTTAAAGACCTTTCAAATCCCTTTGTAAACTGAAGAAACCCTGTTTATACCTGAAACAGAAGCTCCTGCTGTTGGGGTCATAGTAAATTAGTTTTTCCTTTGAGGTATGAGGGGAATTTTAAAAAGAAGAAAAAAAAATGGTTCAAATCTCATTTAGTTTGGAGTCGGAATAGCTCAGTGGTAGTACGCTGGATTCGTAACTTGGTGATCCTGGGGTTGCAGGTTCAAAATTCCGTTTCGGTACAGGGGGATTTTTCCCTCAGAGGTTCTGACCCCATTTCCCTTTGAATGAGACTATAAACAGCGGTTCCGTGTGTGAACGCACACATAACATCTTGCACACACGTAATTTCCCATCACCAAGGCCAGTTTGGCTATTGGTATGGATGACACTTTACACATAGCATGCACCCAGCATGAGAAACGGAAAGAATAAAGTTAGGAAATTGAGTGAACAACATTGAACAATATTGACTGGATGACATGGGAAACGACTGAATGAATGAAGCACCAGTTTGCAACTCTTCAGTCGACACTACCCAGGTAGACAGCCTGCTGTGTAAACGAGTGTGGATTGTAAAGTGCTTAGAGCTTGGTCTCTAGCCAAGGATAGCCGCCATATAAGTATTCATAATATACTAATGATAATAATAGTTTGTGTTGAGTTTGCAGTGGAGAAGTTCTGAATCAGCGAGGGTGAGCAAAACGTGTATAGCTGAAGAAATTCAAGAGAGGTAGGAATTTTTGATTTAAAAATTTAAAATTTAGAAAGGGTGGGGTTTTGTTGCCACCAAGGACATTGACAAACAAAGCACAGGACAAGACACGATGCATTTCGACCTCTTGGGTCTTCTTCAAGCAAAAGAAATAGATCACATTTAACATTCAGGACAGTACAAACAAAGAACGAAGAGAGACTTGTCTGATGTCCATGTGGTGTGCTGTGAAGATTCTTATTATTATAATTTTTTTTTTTTCACACCATCATGGAAGATGAAAAGAAACTCTCACTAGCAGAGTGATGAGAATCAGTGACTGGGTGGTAGGTAGGGGTGGGGAGTGAGAGGAAGGGAGACCATTTTGACTGTCTGCCTTTTATTAGTTTCTGTTTCCATTGGTTGAGTGTTTGCGTCAGATTCTCTGTCATCTGAACTTCATGAGATCTATGGATGCTGATTGTGGGAATGTTTCAAGTTTCCTACGGAAATCTTACAGGTATCATTTACATTTTCTCATTTTGTCAGTGTTGGTGGTTCTTTATTGATAGCTTTTTTTTTTTTTTTTTTTTTTTTTTTTTTTTACTCCTCCTCAGATCTCTGCATTTGCTTTTTGTTTGGGTATCAAAATTCTTCTTGAATTATGACTTACCTTGCTATCGTGGCTGTGAAGGAATCATGAAGATTGATTTTGATTGGGTTAGGCTCTTTTTCTGTATCAAAGTAGACTACTGGAAGAGGAGAAGGAAGTGGGTAGAGACTAGGGGAGGAGGAGAAGGAGGGGGAGTTGGGGGGGGGGGGAGAGAGGGAGAGAGATTGAGAGAGAGAGAGAGAGAGAGAGAGAGAGAGATTCTGAAGGACAGTTTGAAACAGGTGAGGTATTACCTGAATGCCTTAAATCGTTATCTGCTTAGTCAAGAGGGAGAGTGTTGTTAGTTGCATTTTTCTTTCCTCCTCTCTGGCCCTGTGTGTTGAAATGAAGGATTT
>JADBJO010000571.1:609668-624668 GCA_016801955.1 Conus betulinus
GAGAAGAAATATTTTTTTAGACTTGTGAAAGGCTAATTGATAGGCTTATTGTCTATAAAACAGTCTTTTTTTTTTTTTTTGCAATGTGAATGAAGTTTTCAGTCTGTCAGAAGTGCATTTTTTTTCTGTTGCTAATATATGTGCCTGAAGGAAAAGGTTTGTTGCTATTTTATTTGTCTGTTTTGTATTATGAATTAGGGGGGAAACCCATTCCATTGCATATTGTGTGTTTGTTGAGTGAATGACAATGGTGAGGTACTGTGTGCAGGTGAATGCAGTATCCTTTGGTGCAGACAGTGCCTCTTTCGTGACTGTGGGTAACAGACATGTCAAGTTCTGGTACCTTGACAGCAGTAAATCAAAGGTTGGTGCTCACAGATCAAACGCTTTCCCAATGTTACCGAGATTTTGTCAGTCGGTCATTCGTTCTGCAAACTCTACTCTGCTTTATAATCATTGATTGAGTTATGTTATCTGTATAGGCAAGTGTTCATATGAATGTAGCCCAGGCTGTTTTGGAATAAAACTGTGGTACGAAATATCATAAACAATTTATATCTGTGGCAGATTTACAGTCAGAAAACTGTGTTATCTAACATTTCTTATATTCCCAAGTCACAATGATGACTGCATTTTTTGCCTGACCATTAACAGTAAAAACACAAAAATAATCAAGTACTGATTTTGGATAGTGAAGGGTTTATCTAAAAGCCATTTAAAAAAAAGTGATAAGCTATGGTAGACTGAAAAAAGTTCTTTGCCATATAATCCTGTTTTTTTTTATGTAAATGTTTGAAAGAAAAGAAAAGAAGAAAAAACAAGCAGCAGTCAAAGTGATTTGTTGTTAGGTGCTGTGATAGGGAAGAAAAGGGGGCTGAATTTGTGGGGAGAGGGTGTATGAAACATTTTGATGGTTTTCTTTTATTTCTCACGACAGTTTAGGAGCGATACTGAATAATGTCTTCCCATTATATCCTGGCTGAGTTACTTGTTTTAGGGTAGGAACGATACTGAATAATGTCTTCCCATTATATCCTGGCTGAGTTACTTGTTTTAGGTTAGGAACAATACTGAATAATGTCTTCCCATTATATCCTGGCTGAGTTACTTTTTTTAGGTTAGGAACGATACTGAATAATGTCTTCCCATTATATCCTGGCTGAGTTACTTTTTTAGGTTAGGAACGATACTGAATAATGCCTTCCCATTATATCCTTACTGAGTTACTTTTTTAGGTTAGGAACGATACTGAATAATGTCTTCCCATTATATCCTGGCTGAGTTACTTTTTTTAGGTTAGGATCGATACTGAATAATGTCTTCCCATTATATCCTGGCTGAGTTACTTTTTTTTAGGTTAGGACCAATACTGAATAAATGTCTTCCATTATATCCTGGCTGAGTTACTTTTGCACATATTTGTAGACTAGTTCAGTCATGAGCAGGGAGAACAGTTCCTCTGGCAATGTAACCCTGTTGAACAGTGTCTTCGATAGCTTGATCAGTGTGAATGGTTGACAGTTGTTTGAAGCTGAACTGTCAGATCCATCAGTCTGTGTCTGGAGGCGTGCCAAATGCTGTTTGATTAAACGTTAAGTTGATCACTTTGCATTGTTGAGCATGTTTAGTTGAGATTTTTAGGACTGTGTCCTTGTCAGACTGACTTTTGTGTTATTTTAGAATTTTTGTAAAAGAGCTGCCAGGTGGATCCTTTTGTGCTCTTTGTGACCATCATACGCCATTTATATGCTTGTGTCAGATCAGCCAGACAGTGTCCTTGTCTGGTAGATCAGTATGTCTTGTTTTACATTTCTGTAGGATAGAGCTGTCAGGTGCATCACGTTGTGCTGTTTGGGGTCAGTCAGAGACTTGCTGTGTGTTTGTTTCAGATCAACCAGACAGTGCCCTTGTCTGGCAGGTCTGGGATCCTTGGTGATCAGAAGAAACAACTTCTTCTGTGACGTGGTGTGTGGCCAGGGGCAGTACTCTGGAAGCACTTTCATCATCACCCAGTCTGGACTGCTTTGCGAGTTCAATGAAAAAACGCCTCCTTGAAAAATGGTGGAACTCCGGGTATGTCTGTTCTAGAGTCAGAGGGTTTGCCCCTCATGTCGCTGTACTAGTGTGACCACAAATGTAGAGTATGGCCATCAGTTGTGATTTATGAAGCTCAGATGTTGGTGAAAAGAATGAAAGAAGGGAACTGAGATTTGAGCACATGGTCTTGATATGTGCAACACACACAAAAAAACTTCTAAAGTGCTCAGTGTTGATTGAAGGTGATTTTAGTCACACACACACACACACACACCCGTACTTGCAAACACACACAAATACACACGGGCACATACACACACACTTTTCATGGAAGGAGAGTAACCGCAGCCTGACTGCATAGGACAGGCAGTCATTTGTGGTGAATGCTATAATCTGCCAGCTGGACAAAAGCAGTAATGTTTCCATCTGCTGCGGAGAAATAGAAGCTCTGCATAATTTTGCCGATATTGAATAAGACGACAGCCAGAAACACCACTTGATGAAACTGACATTTTTACGTTGCTGTCTATGACATCAACACCATTATGTATTGTGCCAAGTGATTCGCCAAGTCAGAAGGCTTTGGCCAATCAGAATGGAACACGCTGGATGTATAGTTCCATTCACATGGTGAGAAAATAGCTGCAGACAACAATAAACTGTGTTTCCTGTTTCTTGCTCTTAAAGTTTTGTACTTTGAAGAATATGAAATAATTGTCGATCAACAGACAGGTGGTTTTGAATACGGGCAGGTGAAAACTTCCGGTGAAGGTCAGAAAAAAAAGAATATTGTCCTGACGTACACTCTCAAGTATGCACACACACACACACACACACACACACACACACACACACACACACACACACACACACACACACACACACACACACACACACACACACACACACACACAACTTTCACGTGCACATGTGCACACACACAAATGGCATGTGTGTGCATGGTCTCGCACATGTGTGGTCACACACACACACGCAGGGGCATGCGCACGCACGCACACACACACACACACACACACACACACACACACACACACACAAACATATGCACATGCACATGCACATGTGCACATGCGCACACACACAAATGCACGAGCGTGCGCTCACAAACACACACACACACATGCACACGCACACTCATACCTGTTCAGACACATTGAGACACTGATGACCCATTTCAAGGTGAAAAAAGTCCGGCAAATTGTGTGATATTTGAAATGATTTGACTCCTGCTTCTTGCATTGTGTTGCTGCTGTGTGTTACAGACAAAGAGTGCCAACTGCATCACTGCCGGAGAGGAACACATCTTCATCGGTTGTGCTGAAGGTGTGGTGCGGGTTTTCAGTGCTTCCAGCCTTCACTTCATCACCACGCTGCCCCACCCTCACCATCTTGGGGTGGGAGTGGCCACGGCAACTTCCTCCAGGTAATGTCTCGTCAACTTTTAAGCTGATCTCTCTCTTCTTCCTCTGTCCTTTAATTTTTCCAAAGCATTCGATAGATCTGTGTCCCGAAACACTTTTTGTGTATTTTGTACACCTGTGAAAAAATATGCGTAAGACACCCCATGATCATAAGTTCTCCAGACAAAAGAGATTTGGAAAGCGTTCCTAGTCACTTTCTTTGAAGGGTTTGCAGTCAGTGTGTTTGAGCATTTAGCTGAAGTGCAGATGGTGGCGAGTTCTAACCACTTATATAAATGGGTTCCTGATTTATGTGGGAAATAAAGTGGAGTAGGAAAGGGTTGAGAGATCTGCCTTCCATAATGTTTTGCTCAAGACAGGGTGAACCTCTGACAGTTTATGGCCACATGGTTATTAGACTGTGGGACTTGCCCTTTAGACAACACACTTAAACCATCCTATGATCATTAAAAAAAATGTTTTTATAACAGTAGTTTAGACTGTATTCACAGCTCATTTTTTTTTTTATCTGAGTTGGTATAAGAGAGTCGGTACTGCAGGATGAAATCATCAACAGTGTAGTTCAGCACTGAAAGTTTCAACAATGTTGCATGCTAGCAGTGAGTCCTGATAATGCTGATTGGAAAACTGATGTTCTTGGGGACTTCTTCACTTGTCAGTCTTCAAACTGTCAAAAGCAAAGGAACGTCCCAAATACACCAGGGTGTGTGTGTGTGTGTGTGTGTGTGTGTGTGTGTGTGTGTGTGTGTGTGCGTGAATGTGCGTGCATGCAGGCCTGCCCACTTGGAGTAAAAAAGGGGACAACATGGAGACTTTCAAAGAATGCAAGTATTCCTGTTCCATTTCCATTTTACCAAGTGGCTTTAGTGAAAAACAAGTGCCAGTTGTGTAATTTTTTTTTTTTCTGAACTCGTTTCATTTTGTGATGACAGTGTTTGATCACACAAAGATGAAAATGTATCCACTTACAGATTTCATAATTTTTTGTCCTCCTTAAAAAAAAAAAAACAAAAAAAAAGAAAATTAATTTTGTTGACGTGTTTTTTGTGGCAGTGATCTGATCTGTACAAAAACGGATGCCAAATACCCAGATGTAATTGCCATCGCAGTGGATGATGACCATAAAAAGGTAACTCTCAGGATGACGGCAGCAGTGTTTGTTATTGACAGGAGAGAGAGTGGTGATCCCATTTAATTTCCATCTTGGTCATATTGTGTCCGCTTGCGTATTATTAAAAGTTCTTGTCTGCAATACTGAAGAGAAGTAATTAGAGGATACAACATTCAAGGGAAGGAAGAAGAGGATACTTACAAAATGTGACCTTTTGCAGAGGGAGCCAGGAATGACCTTTCCTGTTTTGTTCTGAAGGGGGAAAAAAAGGAACAGAACAAATTTGGAACTAAGGTGCAGTTTTTATTCTACAGTCCCTCTGCTATTTTGTATTACTGTGGAAAGATAGAGATGCCAGCAAAGCCTACAAACTGCATGAGAAAATGCCTTCTTGTACTAGTAAGTTCTGAGGTGTTGTCCTTGGGTGGGGATGCTCACTCATGTTGGCTGAGTGACAAAGCAATTATTGTTGTCATGAGGGAGTTTCCTAGGTGATGTCTTCTGTATGTTTCATCTGAAGAAGCAGCACAGAAGACCGCTGATGTGACTTGGCTGCGGTGCAGTGTCTCTTCTGGTGGGTTTTTCTCATGGTGGTCTTTCCTTGATTGCCCCATGTGGACTGCTGTTACTGGGGCTGCCACTGTACAAACCTAAATGTGGCTGCATACACAGGAAGCCAGAAATTGTGTGGCGTAGCAGTACTGGCACTGAAGGGGCAAAGAAAAAATGATAACGCTAAAAGAGAACACACCTTGTCAGTAATTTCAGTGCAAACTGTCTTTGAGGTAATCTTGGAACAGAGCTCAGAGAGCTGTGAAAAATGTTTGTGGTGAGGGCAGGGAGGGGATGGGAATTGGGCGAGGGGGGGCAGAAAGGGGATGGGAATTGGGGAAGGGCGTGGCAGGAAGGGGATGGGAATGAAGGGTGGGGGCAGAAAGGGGATGGGAATTGGGGGAGGGCGGGGGAAGAAAGCTGGGAATTGGGAGAGGGTGGGGTCAGGAAGGGGGATCGGAATTGGGGGGAGGCGGGGGGGCATAAAGGGGATGGGAATTGGGAAAGGGGCGGGGGCAGGAAGGGGGATGGGAAGTGAGTATAGGGGGGGGGCAGAAAGGGGATGGGAATTGGGGAAGGGCAGGGGCATTAAGGGGATGGGTATTGGGGGAGGGCAGGGGCAGAAAGGGGATGGGTATTGGGGGAGGGTGGGGGCAGAAAGGGGATGGGAATGCGCAGAAAGGGGATGGGAATTGGGGAGGGTGGGGGGGCAGAAAGGGGATGGGAATGCGCAGAAAGGGGATGGGTATTGGGGGAGGGCAGCAGAGGCAGAAAGGGGTTGGGAATGCGCAGAAAGGGGATGGGAATTGGGGAGGGTGGGGGGGAAATGGGATAGGAATTGGGGTGGGTGGGGGCAGGAAGGGGATGGGAATGCACAGAAAGGGGATGGAAATTGGGGGGGTGGGGACAAAAAGGGGATGGGAATTGGGGAGGGTGGGGGGCAGAAAGGGGATGGGAATTGGGGAGGGTGGGGGCAGAAAGGGGATGGGAATTGAGGAGGGTGGGGGCAGAAAGAGGATGGGAATTGGGGAGGGTGGGGGCAGAAAGAGGATGGGAATTTGGGAGGGTGGGGGCAGAAGGGAGGGGATGGGAATTTGAGGAGGTTGGGGGCAGAAAGAGGATGGGAAATGGGGAGGGGGGGGCAGAAAGAGGAGGGGAATTGGGGAGGGTGGGAGCAGTAAGGGATGGGAATTGGGGGAGGGCGGGGACAGAAAGGGGATGGGAATGCACAGAAAGATGATGGGAATTGGGGAGGGTGGGGGCAGAAAGGGGATGGGACTTGTTTGATTTGAAAGAGGCTTTCAGTGTTGAAAATGGAGCAAAGAAGAAAGGACATAATGTAGGATCATAGACATGCATGCGTGTACACATGTGCACACTACATGTATACATATACATATTCATGCATGCACGTTTACATACACAGACATGCACACATTCATGCAGACGATGCCAGGTTGCAACAAAATTGAAGCATTTCTCAAAATTGGTGTTGTTTGCAACATACAATTTTTTTGCTTTCCAATTTAAGTGTCCAGAAAATTTTAATTTCCCAGAACTGTAGTGTTTTTCTTTTCATGTAAGGATGTATTTCATATGGTTCTTACCATGGTGAACTATTTACATGAAAGAGTGCTGAATTTTGTTTGAGGAAAGTGTTGTGGTGTGTGTGTTGTGTTAGGTTGCATGCATCTACAATGATCACAGTCTGTACGTGTGGGACGTGCTGAATGTGAGAAGGGTGGGCAAGGCCTGGTCCTTTCTCTTCCACAGTGGATGTGTCTGGGCTTTAGAGGTGAGAGCTTTGCCTTTTTATTTATTTATTCATTCATTTGTTTGTTTACTTCCACTTAAGAGAAAGTTTTTGCAGTGATTGGTATGATGTGGGCAAAGGTTGAATGTTGTACAAATAATATGAAGCAAAGATGATAGACATTATTAGAGATAGTATTTCAGACGCTTGTTATCATAACATCAGTTAAGGGGTACAAAGGATAAAAAAAAGAATGGCTAACAACAACAAAAACAAAGAAAAAGGAAAGAAAAGCAGAAAAAAGGAAAGTATCTCTGATTTTACAATTGCAGCATGGGAGGTAAATCATTTCTTGTTACCTTGATTGACGACATCATTATGGCATGGTATAGGTGTCCGACAACATGGGAGGTAAATCGTTTCCTGTTACCTGTGTTGAATTCTGTTATGACTCCGTGTGTTGTGTGCACCAGGTGTATCCTCGACTGGAGAACAACCAGAGAGGGGTGTTGCCTCCAGGTTCCTTCCTCACGGCGTCAAGCGATGACACTATACGTGTGTGGAACTTGATCCACAAATGACAGAGACGCCTGGCTACAAGCGCAACATCTATATAGCAGTGTTAGTATATTGTCAATTTTGGTGAAATAATTACTATATGTTTTGTGTTTGTGTTTTATGAAGTGTCTTACTTTATATGTGGAAATGAAGTATTTCAAAGGTTTCATTCATTAAAGCAGCAAAACCCTTCGCCATACAGTGATTGTTATCAAGGTATATGTACTATGAAAACCTTCACCGTGCAGAGATTGTTATTAAGGCGTTTGTACTATGAAAACCTTCACCATGCAGTGATTGTTATTAAGGCATATGTACTATGAAAACCTTCACCATGCAGTGATTGTTATTAAGGCATATGTACTATGAAAACCTTCATCATGCAGAGATTGTTATTAAGGCATATGTACTGTGAAAACCTTCACCATACAGTGATTGTTATTAAGGCATATGTACTATGAAAACCTTCATCATGCAGAGATTGTTATTAAGGCATATGTACTATGAAAACTTTCACCATGCAGAGATTGTTATTAAGGTATATGTACTATGAAAACCTTCACTATGCAGTTATTATTGTTTATGAAGATGTACGTGCTGTCTCAATGGTAGTATTGCTTCAGGTTTAAATGTTTTCTCCAAAGCTTTGATATTTTATGCATGCATTCATTTGCTGTAAATTCAAAATGAAAAGTTGAAAATGGCCTTACCTGCCTCAGTGTGGTGTAGATGGTATGCACTGTCAGTGGTGAAATCAAGAGTTCAAAACCAATCCAAGGCTGAAGCATCAGATTCAGCGATTTTGTCTATTCAAACTTTGCACCAAGGTTGAAGATGAGAGTGGTAAAATGTGACATGGAAAGAATGGGACCACATAGTCCAGTGTCTTCCACTTCAGGGATCAGGCTGTGAGAGTATTACTTGAAATTTATGCCACACTTACACCTCTGTCTTTTTTTTTGTTGTTTGTTTTATGTAAAAAAACACAGACTAGGAAAGTGTTTGTATTCTTTATAATATAGACAAAGGGAGTCCGAAAAGTGTTGAGAGTGAAAGCAGAGTATTCAGCTAGCTAGGCTGTGAATTCATCTGCAGGATTTTGCTCGGGATATATGTATGTTGTCTTATTCAGAAAACTGTTCTGACCACCACTGAAGAGAAAAAGAAAGAAGTAAAACAGCTGGTTCATGGATGATTTGAACCTGGGACGTAGGATCTCTCTCTTAGTTCTAGACTGAGCCATATTTCAGCTTTGCCATGACTATGTCACATTGTGTGCATGAATAAGACAAGGCATTGTATCATTATATATTAATTAAGTTATAAATTGTTATGCTTTGTCTTGTACAGGAACTGCTGAAGGTTGTGTACACAGATCCTTCCCACACTTTTCTGTGTGATGTCAACTATAACCCTGGTTAGTGTGACAGCTTGATTTGGGGATTTGTTTTTTTAATCTGTCAGTCTGTAGTGAAGAGAGTTTTCATGTTTAAAATATCTTTTTCTTCTTTCTGCCTTTTTCTCCCTAATTTTTGCTTGCTTCTTTCTCTTCCTTCTCTACTTTCCGGTACAGTATTTGATAAATGCAGGGATAAATATATAGAATTTAAGGAGTCGGAAAAACTGAATGTGTGTGTGTGTGTGTGTGTGTGTGTGTGTGTGTGTGTGTGTGTGTGTGTGTTCATTTTGTCAGTTGATTTGATGTGTATTTCAGGATGCATATAGAGCTACCTGTGTGTTATGTGTGTGTGTGTGTGTGTGTGTGTGTGTGTGTGTGTGTGTGTGTGTGCATTTATTTGCGATTATGCATGCATTTGTGATCATGCTCTTTTTTGTGTTGTTTTGTTTATGCATGCATTTGTGATCATGCTCTGTTTTTGTGTGTGGATGTTATTGTTATGCATGTATGAAATTTTTGTAACTTTCTGAGCACTATTTAATTCAGTGGTTGTTTTTTTTTGTTTATTATTTTTTTTCTTTTTTTTGTTAGCTGGTGCCACTGATAAAACGGACACAACCTGGGATGGGAAGAATGGGGTGCGTTCTATCCGTGTCAGTCCTGATGGTGAACATCTTGCATCTGGGGACAGGCAGGGCAATGTCAGGTATGGAGGTGTACAGTCACAGTGTCTTCTCTCAGCTTACAGGTGTGATAGAACACATTAAGCGTTAAACATGATTAGCACCTGGTGTGTTTGAATAGACGGGGCAGTCTCAGGTGTGGGGAAAGGGTCTCTCACATGCAGCGTTTTGTATCAGTTTTCAGGTGATTAGCACCTTGTGCCTTTAGATAAAAAGGGTTATGTCAGATACGAAGGGTCTGCTACTTGCACTTTTTTGTTGTTGTCAGCTTACAGGTGACCCCCCCCCCCCCCCCCCCCCCCCCCCCCCCCCCCCCCCCCCCTGGTGTCTTTGGGTTGGTAGGGTTGTGTCAGGTATGGAGGGAGGGTCTGCTGCACACTGTGTTTTTTCTCACAGCTGAAAAGTGATGAGTGAGCAAGCAAGCTCTGTCTTTGGATGGATTGGGCTGTGCCTGGTCTGGAGAAAGAGTACCACCTGCAGTGTTTTTTTTTGTCAGTGATTTACCTTCTGGCATCCTCGAAAGAAAGGGCGATGTCAGCAGTGTATTATAGTGATCGTTACTCTTTGCATTAAGCATGATGCCAGCAGTGCATTGCAGTGAGTGTAACTTGTAGCATTAAGGGCAATGTCAGCAGTGTATCGTAGTGAGTGCCACTTGTAGCATTAAGGGCGAGTGTCAGCAGTGTATTATAGTAAACATTACTCTTTGCATTAAACACGATGCCAGCAGTGCATTGCAGTGAGTGTAACTTGTAGCATTAAGGGCAATGTCAGCAGTGTATTATAGTGAACATTACTCTTTGCATTAAAACACGATGCCAGCAGTGCATTGCAGTGAGTGTAACTCGTAGCATTAAGGGCAATGTCAGCAGTGTATTATAGTGAACATTACTCTTTGCATTAAACACGATGCCAGCTGTGCATTTGCGGTGAGTGTAACTCGTAGCATGAAGGGCAATGTCAGCAGTGTATCATAATGGGTGTAACTTGTAGCATTAAGGGCAATGTCAATGTGCAGTGTATCATAGTGAGCATAAATCTTTGCACAGAGGGCGGTGCCAGTAATGTATTGTAGTGAGTGTAACCCTGAGCAGTAAGGGCAATGCCAGCAATGTATTGTAGTGAGTGTAACCCTTAGCAGTAGGGCAATGCCAGTAGTGTATTGTAGTGAGTATAACCCTTAATAGTAAAGTTTATGTCAGCAGTGTATTGCAGTGAGTATAAACTCTAAGCAGTCATCAGTGCCATCATACCTGTAACTTTAAATGCATTTTATACATGTGGTGTGTTTCAGGATATATGATCTGCATCAGATGACAGAGATACGTTCAATTGAAGCTCATGAATCTGATGTTGTTTGCTTGGAATACTCGTTCTCCAAAATTGGTTTGTTGTCTTCTTAATATCATGTGTAATGGGTATGGATGGGATGCTGGGTAGGGGGTGTGGGTGGTGACATGGGATGTTCATGTATGAATATGTGTGTGCATTTATTCATGTATACAGTTTGATGGCTTGTGTGAAAAAAAAGGTGTGTGTGTGTGTGTGTGTGTGTAGGTGCTGACTTGAAGAAAAGTGTGTGTATGTATGCTGTTCAGTATTAATTTAATCAGAGAGCTGTGCAACTGGCAAGTGGAAAAAATATGCGCATGTAAGTCAAAATGTGTGCATGTGATTGTGAGTCTGAAACAAAAGCAGAATTGTATATATGAATGAATGAATTACAATTTTTTCTTTCTTTTTTGTGGAACTAAGAGAAAGGGGAGATAAGATGGGCTTCTCCGTGAATGTTTACATCCGGTACAAACAGTATCCCGTTTTTAAATCAACAAAAAAATGGATGGAAACCTGTATGAAAAAAGAGAGAGAGAGTGAACACACCTCAGTATCACACTTTTTTTTTTATCTGATTTCCTTGTTGTTGAAAATTGTTTTGGAATCTATTATCTAAGATGCATAGTGTTAAGCATTACTAGATTTGTCCATTCATGTAATGTGTTGCTGTATTTGTTCATTGCATTTTAAAATGTCTTCTGAATTCAGCCATCTAGATTTTTATTTATCTTTTTCTCTCATAAGAGGTTCTTTTCTTTCAATTACAATAAAATTCAGCACATCAGCTACAATGTACAACATGAAATAGAAAACAATAGAAACCACCTCTCATATATATGTTTCTTTCACACTTACAAATATCCCCATGTCTCTTCCTCCTGTACACAACCATCCACCTCCCCAGAATCTCTCACACACACATACACAGACACACACACATGCACACACACACACACACACACACACACACACACACACACACACACACACACACACACACACACACACACACACACACACATATGTACACACACACACACACACACACACACACACACACATGCACACATGCACACACACACACACACACACACACACACACACACACACACACACACACACACACGTGTGCACACACACCACACATGCACACACACACACACACACACTCTCTCTCTCTCTCTCTCTCTCACTTGCATGCCCTTTTTACTCCTCTTTTAAACTGTTGTATATATAATTCCAAAATCATGCAAACAGCGCAATCTTACCTGTACATAAAAGGGAAGAGAGAAAAGAAGCATAATTGTGAACAGTATACCTCCAGTGCATTTGTGATTGAACAGAAAGCTGTAATTATTGCATATAGAACAAAAAGTTTCGGTACATGTATTTGAATTCTCTGGCCCCTCTCAGTTCATAAGTTGTGTCTGACTTTATGTCTGTGTGCAGGACCTCGCATTTTGGCCTCTGGCAGTCGCGACCGCCTGATCCATGTGTTTGATGTGGAGCAGCACTACGGCCTGCTGCAGACCCTGGATGACCACTCTGCTGCCATACAGTCCGTGAGGTTCACCGACGCCAACAACAAACTGCGCATGCTCAGCTGTGTGGCTCAGACAAATCCTTTGCTTTTTTCGCACGCCAGTGTGGTGAGTTGCCTTGCTGTCTCTGTTTCTCTCAGTTGCGCAGAAGAGTCTCATACTGTGTGTTTTTCTTTTTTGTGGCACTGAAGAGTCTCTCTATTGTGAAGAAGAATATTGCTGTTCTCTAGCTCTGTGTTTGAATGAAAATAAACGTGCGCATTCAAATTTTTTCATTCAGACCCATGAGTTAATCTATATAGATAATTGAATTTGTTAAGAAAATTACAAGTGATTGTGATGTTTTTCAATTCTTTTTTGAATGCAATTAAAAAGATTTGAAACCACTCTTAGTATTCTTTTGCTGTTGTTTTATTTTTTTTTCATAGCTGGTAATATGTTCAGGATTGAGTATGTAACTAACACAGATGTTTGTTAATGATTAAAGTGTTGATTTTCAGTGGCTGGAATTTGTGCCTGCATGTGCATGCATGCATATATGCCCAGATGAGCACACACACACACACACACACACACACACACACACACACACACACACACACACACACACACACACACAAAGCATACAAGATAATTGACTTCACTTCAGTCATAGTCACAGCGCATGGCAAAGTGGGAGTAAGGTTTCATGTTTGATGTGTTACAGGATCCAGTGTTTGAGTTCAGCCTTGGGCAGCACTGGTCAGCAAAGCCACCATGTATGACATGATCATAGATCCCACACAGAAGTTTGTGGCTACCGCCTGTCAAGATCGTAACATCAGGTGAGGGATGAATTTTAGATGGGGCCTGCACTGTCAGCCCATCATCCATAACATCAGACTCCTTGTGTTGTGGAACTAGCAACCATATCTGATGCAGTCTCAACAATTCGGATGATATTTCAATGCTGACCATCTTGTCCTTGCATATCCTCTTTAAAACTTATTAAAAAGGAAAATTGTTTCAGACTGTAAGCTAAACACAGAACACACTTGAATTATTGCTGCATTTTGAAAAGAAGGTCATGTGAAACTAATGCAGATATGTGGTCCATGATTACTGTAGAAAAGAGCACTTGTCAAGAGTATGCAATGTTATGCTTCAGCATTGATTAATCTGTCTTGTGGAACAGGGTCATAAAGGAATGGTAAGGAAAAGTTTCTTGTTGGACCATTGGATTCAGTCTTCACTTATGATTGTTGAGATCTTTGTTAAGTACAAATTTTAATAGGGTAATAGAAGTTGGCAATGGGGAAAAAAATGCGAATGTAAATATTGCTATTACGTTGCCAGTTTTATCTGGACTGCATAATATTAGGACAGTTCTGTGATGTTGAGTTATTTTTAGATCATTAGAATTCCTTATGGAAGGAGTTGATGCAAACAGCTTTTTGTAGATTGATGACTGCGGTGTGGAATTCAGCTCCATTGGATGTGTTTATCTCTCCCCATCCTGTGCAGAGTGTACAACATGGCAACGGCCAAGCAGAAGAAGAATTACCGTGGTTCTATCGGAGATGAAGGCACATTGCTCCGTGTTCAGCTGGACCCCTCGGGCACGTACGCTGCCACCAGCTGTACAGACAAGAACCTGAGTGTCTTGGAGTTCTACACAGGGGAGCTGAGTGCCACTGCTTTTGGACACTCAGAGATTGCAACAGGACTGCGCTTCACCAATGACCTCAAACACCTCATCTCTGTGTCTGCTGATGGGTAAGAGGATGAGGATTCTCTCTGTGTTGCTTTACTTCAGAGTTCTGCAGGGTTTGCTAGCAATGTAAAAACATTAGTTTAGTTTGTATACCAGTTGCACTGCATGAAATCAGGTGACAATGGATAGCCAGGTTTTGTAAGTCATCGCCAGTAATATTTCATCAATTTGGGGGTTGTCCTTTGAAATACTTCAATGATTTTTTTTTGTTTTTTATGTGCATGTTTCACCTTTTGGCGACAAAGTAGGGTGACCTAACTCCCGATACTCTCACGATCCTAGTTCATGAGATAAAAAGCCAGCAATAAACGTCATAGTTGGGGGATGGTCTGGCTCATGCTCACAGCCATTTGCTTTGTCAGAACACTATTCAGTTCAGTGTTTTATTGACTTTATTCCGATTGTTTTTCCATTCACTATGACGTCACCACCAAGCACTTTACGTACTTGACCTTGCCGTACATTTACCACAGATCAAGTGCTGGGAATATTGAATAGACAGTTGGTTGTTCCTAATACAGATGAAGAAGACCCAGACAGCCACGAGTAAAGAACGATAGTGATGGCTTGACCGAATTATTCCAACGTGAAGCGTTGGACCGTTGCCAACTTGTTATGACAGGCTGATAAGACGCCCACTTACTACCCTACCGCGTGTGTGCCCCAGTGTTTTTGCGTTGAGCAGCCAACACTGACTGACTGTTCACTAACTCTATGTGAGGGAGCCAACTAAGACTTTAGGCAACGAACTTCACACACACGCTGTGGGCCCACTCTCGCTGGTCGAGGTTGAAGGGGGCGTGGCCAACTGACACGTGAGAGGCGAGTATCACAGA
>JADBJO010000571.1:627168-641492 GCA_016801955.1 Conus betulinus
CAACTGTACAGACCATTGTATCTTTGTTGTCTTGCACTTAAAGGGAAATAGCAGTGTGTTGAAGAAGCAGTGGATGACATGGTGACCTGTATATTTCTCATGACTTAATTCTGTTTTCAGTTTGATGATGCTAAGGATGGAACGGACGGCAGTGCAGACTCTGTACAGCCCAAGGGAAGATGGGCTCAGCGGTTTGACCAGAACTGGCCTTCAAATCTCAGCTGGACCTCTCGCAGCTGGATGATGAAAGTGGTGAGTGCGTTTTCCTCTTGGGAACAGATTTTTGCCATACTCGTTTTGATCTGACAGGACTGCGCAGTTTTTATCTATTTTTCCTTTTGTTCCCCTCAACAAACTTGTAATATATTTATTGATATCTGTACCAATCATTGTTGAGTGATTTCATGTGCCCTTCACAAACATGGCTTTATGGGTTGGTAGACTGATATCTTGAATCCACTGGGACAGCTGTGGATAAATTGGGTGCGGTTGTTAGATCTCAGATATGTATGGGGGGCATACTGGATGTGAAAAAGCACACCAGCACTTATCAACTGTCATAAATAAAGAATTTAGGCGTCAAGCTTTGACCAGAACATTTGCTGTACTTGCCTAGTTTTTTGTGGCAAACTCAGTATTAAAAGATCCAGGTAAGTCCTCTCATCTGTTAGCACCTTATCATTCATTGCCATGTGCAACAGCTGCTGAGCAAGATGCAGGTTCTTGCTTTGTCTTGCCTGTTGTCTTTTGCGACCTCTAGTGGTTTTTGGTGCCTTCCACTCATCTCTTTTTGCATGTGCCCCTGAATTAATGCGGTTCTACATTGATGGACCCTGTTTTCATGTGAGAGGGATTTTTTTTCTCTCCATTTATTTAACTCTTTTCAGTGATCTTCCTTTGAATTGCCCTGGATTGGATGATAAGCTGTTCAGGATTTTCCGCTGCCCTTGGAGTTCGCTGGGAGTATGCAATCACAGGATACTACTCACTGACCTCCTATCATCAGACATGAGACTTAGACATAAGATTTTTCAGGTTTAAGCATGAATTCAAGCCTTTTAAAGGTCTCCAAGACCATTCATGAGATTTGCATATATCAGATAAGAAGAAAAATGGGGGGCAGGAGGAGGGTGTTATGTTAGATACAGATCATTAGGATTCAAGATCACAGTCCAACCATTATTTTATTCCAGTTTAGTTTGTCAAGGTTTTTTGCCAGCTTCTCTAAACTCGTTTGATATGAAATATGGGCTGAAAATGTGTTAAGTCTGACAAGACTACGGGTATTAAGAATTGTTGGAATGCAGGATGGCTTGAGCATACTGACAAACTTTAAGTCTTTCCCCTTGGGGCCATTGCCCATACTGCCCACTTCCGGGTCCAACACCTGCCAGCTTCTGGACCCTGTGAAATTTTTCAGGCTTTCTCTGTCCTCTTAGGTCTCATGTCTACATAATCATGACCTACCAGTCCCTGAAACCACTACTGGGTCAGGCATACACCATGAAACATGCGTTTTTTCATGTGACAGCCCTCCTCATCATCCCTCTCTAAGGCATCTATGTCAGTGTCCAGTGCAGGATTGAGGCACTGTCCCCACCCCATCTGAGGGTTCCTCTCCCAGAGGAACTACCACCCCACTAAACATGTCCCAGGACTACTCGCTATGGAAACAAACCGTTTTGCAGGTAAACAGGGAGGAGGTGGAAGACGGGTTGATGTACCTGTCTTAAAGCAAACCAGACTCCTGGGGTTGGCTTGGCCTACTATCCAACACTCTGACCCAATACATAGAAAAGGCTCCCAGGAGCCAACCCAGGCCTAGCCAGTCCTCTGCTAGAGTTCCTATGATTTCTGGAATAAGTGGGAACCAGGATACCCCCTCCCATCCCCCCCAACCCTTTTTGGAGTTCCTCCATTGAGGAATCCTGATGGGAGCAGCCTGCTTTCTGTGATGACCCGGACCGGACCTTCACCCCCAGTTGGGATAGAGGGGTATGCTGAGGGGGAGGACGACCTGTTCCCTCCCTTGTCAGGTGAGGAGTCCTTTTTTTTCTTCCTCTGTGAGGGAACAGGCTGAGCCAGTCTCCTGAAACTGTCCAAGCGGAAAGGACACTCCTGGATTGGATCACCCACTGTATTGGGACCTACCCTTCCACTTCCCTCCCCACCCACCTGTGTCCACACTCGAGCCTCTTGCCCTCCTCCAATGAGGAGCGTCCAAGTCCAGAGCCTCCTTATGACTCAAGATACTCGGTCAAGATCAGGAGCTGCTTGACCAATGTGGACTGTGATGTGCTCAGGAGACTGAGAAAGAGTCCTACTGCCGTACTGCCCCAGGGATTTCCCCCTGCAACTCCAGCAACCCTTCTCCCCCCTTCTCCCCAGAAAAGTTTATGAGCATTCCTCAAAGCATGAGATGTTGTTATTTTATACTTCCAACCACCAAGCTTATGAAGAATTGAAGCCCTCAGCGCATAAGAGGATGCTGCTGCTACCCCTCTGTGCTCCTTCCCCTTCTCAGTCAGAATCCCCAAGTAGGACAGATGGACAGGAAGATCCAGCAGGAGGCCTCCATGGGAAAATATTACCTTAATGCCCTGCTCAGTAGGACCCAGGTATGATGGGAGGACAGATGGGGTCAGGAAGAGGACTCCACCTCCTTCAGGGTGGCATATCCTGTCAATGACACCCATCGCAAGATCCTTGGCACGAGGGTTGCTGCAGGCTTGACAGCGGCAGCAGAGACTACAGGTGTATGCAGTTGCTTAGCACCTCCAGGTCAGCTGTTTCTTCAGGTACACTATAGCCTTGCGCACCTAGAGGTTCAATGCCTGGATTGTTTCAGTGCTGTAGTCGGATTATCATCCATCATGACGAGACTCCCGGCCACCTCTTTATGTCTCCTTACGTGTCCAACACAGATGAGCAGGAATGCATCCTGGAGGAAGGTCAGCCAACTCCTCCTGAAAGGAGCAATCTCAGAGCTACAATATAAAACTTGCTATATGGGTTTTATGTGAGGATGTTCATCATTCCTAAGGCGTTTGGAGGGTGGCTGCCATAAAGGATCTTCTCTCTCTTAACTCTCTTGTCAATCGGGCGCCCGCTAGCGCCCAACTGGAAATCACACAGCCAAAACGCTGAGCGCCTGCCAGCGCCCGGTAAAACACGTGGCAACAATGGGCGCCGCCATGTTTCTCGTAGAAAAGGAAGTCTCGCGAGAACGTGATTTTCCTTCTTCCTTTGGCCATTTTCTACCGTCTGCAAAAAAACGCGAGTCGATGCGTGCCGTGGTTCTCGAGTTACAAATTTTTTAAAGTTTTGAAGTTGAAATGTGGTTTTTTCACCATGGTTTACCTTGATTTCTGCCGTTCTATAATGAGATTTAGTGATGGAGATACTGTGATTTGTAGAATTTACGGCATAAGACTTAGTGAAAGTGCTGGGTGATGAAGCTTAGAGTGACCTAGATTTCGACTGGGATGAGGTTCAAGGTATGATGAGCAACGACTCGGAAGAAAGTTCTGAAGAAGAAGATTTTTTTTTTCCCTGAGTAAATGGCTCATGTGACATTCTTCAAACTTACGATATAGCAACATATATATTCGTAGGAATTTTAAAAATTATTTTCATTTTATTCTTTCCTTTTCTCTCTTTTAAATTATTTTTTTAATTGAGTAACCATGTTCAAATTACGGAGTTACCTATCGTGAGACTCATCAAGCCAGGGGAATGGGTCACATTCATAGACCTCAAGGATGCCATTTGCAAATCCTGATTCATCAGCAGATCACCAGTACTGAGGTTTGTGTAGAAAGACCTGAAGGCCCTCCTTTCTGACGCCAGGCATTCAGGGATGGAGGAGGTATACAGTGACTGCTGGAGAAAGGGGTTGGACTGGTGCCAGGAATATAAATGCTCACCAATGATCCTCCATTATGCGGTTTGCGAATTTTCTGTTCCAACCCCACTCTCAGCTAAGCCAGTTGATTACATCAGTGCAAGGGTAGAGATCAGCCTTCTGATCAGTCAACAAGGGCACCTTCCTTCAAGTCAGATGCCACTCTTAACAATGCCATCAGGGGAGCTGCTGTCCAGCAAGTGAGCAGTGGAAGGAGGATCCCATAGTGGGATCTCTTCCTGGTGCTGGATTTCCACCCTCCACCACCACCTTTAGTGCCTTTCCCTGCTGTCAATGACCAGAAGAGGTGAGGATCGGCACTTGTGTCCTAAATAGTACTGAGAAATCAGGAAAAGAACATAACCTCCAACACGTTCTCTTGTTGGGTCAGTCGCACGATCTGTTAAACTTACGCCTAGCCTCGAAGAGACACTAGCAAGTTGAAATGTGGGGCGTGCAAGCTCAGAGCCATAACCAGTTAAGTTGCGTTCCACTGCTCATTAACCCACAGGCAGGTCTTGGAGGCAGATGCGTGGCTTTCTTTCAATCTTTTCATTTCACACTAACCCAAGGACTTCAGATTGACCAAAACAGATGGTTCCAAAGGGATTTCCTTTATGGTAGCAAGCACAGATAGTTCTGACGCTAGAACTTCCCGTATGAACCTCAAGGGTAACACCCACAGCATCTTTCTCCTTAATTCTGCACCAGTTTGACATAAATTGTATGATATCATTTCATCATCATTCATTATACATAAATTGTAGGGTATCATTTCATCATCATTCATTATACCCATCGCTCCTGGTGGAGCATAGGCCATCGACGACCCTTCGCCATCGCACATCTTCGTTTCGGATCTTGTCCTGCCATCAGATTTTGTAGATGCGCCTCAGACTGGTGTTGAAGAATGTCTGAATCTTTTGTTGCATCACCTGTGTTGTCCGCCATGTCTCGCATCTGTAGAGGAGAATTGATTTCACATTGGAGTTGAAGATGCGGAGTTTGGTTCTTATGCTGATTCCTCCAGATGCCCAGATGTTCTTGAGCATGACGAAAGCTGCTCTTGCCTTGCCGATTCTGGCTGTGATGTCTTCGGTCCGTGCCTCCCTGTTGGGTCAACCACGCTTCCCAGGTAGACGAAAGACTCCACCTCCCTGATGGGCTCTCCACTGACTGTGACTGATGTGTTGGCAGTGGTGTTGATTTTCATCAGCTCGGTCTTCTTCCTGTTGATCTTGAGCCCTGTCCCGGCTGATGTGGTCTCCAAGCGAGTGGTCTTGTCCTGCATCTGGCTGTGGCTGTGTGACAGGAGCGCCAGGTCGTCAGCAAAGTCGAGGTTGTCGAGCTGCGTCCAGAGTGTCCACTATACCGTTGTTCCTGCCTGTTGTAGTGGTCTTCATGATCCAGTCAATGACCAGGAGGAAGAGGAACGGCGACAGCAGGCACCCCTGCCGAACTCCGGTCTTCACCTCGAAACTTTCGGACAGCTGGCCGGGCGTGGGCAATCCTGCAGTTCATGTCCTGGTAGGTGCACCGGATGAGGGAGATGATCTTCTCAGGGACTCCGTAATGCCTCAGCAGCTTCCACAGCGTCTCTCTGTCCACACTGTCGAAGGCCTTCTCATAAATCTATGAAGTTGATGTAGAGGGGGGAGTTCCACTCCAGCGACTGCTCCACGATGATGCGCAGGCTGGCGATCTGGTCAGCACATGATTTGTTCCACTGGAAGCCTGCCTGGTGGTCTCGGAGCTTGGGGTCGACAGCCTCTTTCATCTCTCCAGTAGAACCCTGTTGAGAACCTTGCCTGGCGTTGACAGGAGCATGATCCCTTGGTAGTTGCTGCAGTCCCTGAGGTCTTCTTTCTTCGGCAGCTTGATGATGATTCCTTCTTTCCACTGGGCTGATACCTCCTCCTTCTCCCAGATCTTGCTGAAGAGGCTGTATAGCATGTTGACAGCTGTCTCTATGTCTGCTTTGATGGCTTTCTGGTATCTCATCCGGCCCTGCAGCCTTCCCATTTTTCAGAGTCATGATGGCCTTCTTGATCTCTGCCTTTGAGGGTTTGTCGCAGCTGATGGGCAGTTCTGTCTCTGGGGTGAATGTCTGGTGGTGCGTCATGGGCGGGGCGGTTTCAGCAGCTCCCCGAAATGTTCTGCCCATCGTTTCAGCTGTTCCTCAGTTGTTGTCAGTAGGTTTCCGTTCTTGTCCTTCACTGGCTTGCCTGTCTGCTGGAACTTACCTGTCAGCTTCTTGGTCACCAGGTACAGGTCCTTCAGGTTCCGGCTGCTGCCTCTGCTCTGCTTGACTGGCCAGGTTGTCAAAGTAGTCCCTCCCTCTTGTCTTCTTGATGCACTTCTTTACTTCTCTGTTCACTGCTTGTGTGCTCTTCCTGTGCCTTTGCCTTAGCTGCTCTTGTTCGGCTTGTGTTCAGTGTAGTTTTCTTCTCTCTCCTTGTTTCCAGCTTGCGGATGGTTTCGGCAGAGATCCATTCCTTGTGCTGGGTCTTCTTCTTGCCAAGGATCTCTTCACATGTGTCATGCCATAGCTTCTTGCAGTGTTCCCACTGTGTCTTGATGTCCATCTCACCGACTTCTATCAGCTCTTGTAGCAGCTGGAACCTGTTGGAAAGGCTGATCTGGAATGCAGCTTTTGTGCCCCTGTTTCTGAGCAGTCCAACTTTGTACCTTGTCTGTGTGTTGTTGGTATTGGTGAATCTCTTGAGGTGAAGTCTCACTGTGTGTGTAAAAGAGGTGGTGGTCTGATGACATATCAGCACCTCTCATCACTCATACATCCCGCCATGATCTCTCCGAATTTGTGGCTAATGCAGATGTGGTTCGGGATCTCCATGTGGCCTCTCCGTGCTTTGTGTGGGGAAGATGCTTCCTCCTATCACCAGTTAGTTCAGGGCACACATCTGTCCCAGTTCGTGTGTGTCCCATGATGTCCTCGTAGCCTGTGTTCCTCCCGTTCCCATCTTGGCATTAAAATCTCCAATCAGTATGCATTATGTCCTTTGCTCCTCGTTTGTCTATCACTGTCTGTAGTTGCTGATAGAAGTCATCTTTCTTCTCTTCTTCTGCATCATAGGTGGGAGCATAGCACTGAATGATGTTCTTAAAATCTCCCATCAGTATGATTATGTCCTTTGCTCCTCGTTTGTCTATCACTGTCTGTAGTTGCTGATAGAAGTCATCTTTCTTTCTCTTCTTCTGCATCATTGGTGGGAGCATAGCACTGAATGATGTTCAGCCTGATCTCATTCTTCTTCGTGGTAAACTTGGCTGGGATGATGCCGGAGTTGACAGGTTCCCATCCGATGAGTGCCCTCTTGTGCCTCTGGTGCCAGCATCAGCGCCATACCCTCAGTGTGGGGGGCTCCATCCTCTGTGTGTCCTGAGTACAGCAGCTGTTCTCCAGATGAAAGTCTCAGCTGTCCTGACTGTAGCCACCTTGTCTCACTCAGTCCTAGCACTCCGATCTTGTAGTTTTTTTCATCTCTCTCGCACTTGGATTGGATTTTTTTCCTGTTCAGTACATCGTCCTGATGTTCCATGTGGCTACTCTCGTTGTTGTCCTGGGTGTTAGAAGGGAGTCAGCCTTGCAGCTTCCTTTCGGCTTTCACTGCACTGCGTCATAAGTCTCCCCGGGATGGAGACCCTTCCTTGCCCAGGTAAATGTTTTTGGTTCGTTGTCGTCGATGCTTCTGTAACTGGCCTTTTTTAACAGGTAGGGTTGTTAGCCCTACGCAAACCCCTTTATCCTCGGGGCGAGGTACAGACAAACAGGATGTTAGATCAAACATATCTCTCTCTCTTTCTCTCTTGTTCAGTCATGCGCTCTCTCTCGTGTGCTGTTGCAGTCCTCCACTTCCATGTCTGTTCTTTATCGAATTTAACTTCTTTATTTTCTTGCTGTCATGCACTCACATCACATACAATAAATGTCTAAATTGGAGCCCAGCGAATTGCATAGATACTGATTAGAGGTCAGAAGAAGGGGTAGATGGTGCCCCATAATCTTTCACCTGTCTCTTGCACAACTGACAATGATACGGTGTTAGCCATTCAGGCAAAAAGATCCTTGATAGACCTTTTAAGTTGATTTCCACGACAGAGTTGTTACGTTTCACTTTTGGCTTTGCTGAATCCATTTCAGTGAACACTGAATCTGAAAGTGGAATGTAAATCCTGTGCCATCATGCTCCATCACACTCTAAAAAAAATACCATCAGTTGTTTCGGTTGTTACGCTTTTCCTTCAGCATTTCATTCATTAATTTGGAGCCCAGAGAAAACAATATGGTTCCCATATTCCTTGCAGGTGCTTGTAAGAGTTGGGTTTTTGCTTGTTTAGTTTATTTTTTTTAATGGTCTGATTGGATAGGAGAGGGCATATGGCCTTTAGCTCCTCAAGTCTGATTGAAAGTTCTTGTGTGTTGAAAAACTGGTCCATGTAAACTAATAAAGATGTGCTCGTGTCATACAAACGTGTGTGTCTAGTATAGTAATTTGATTAAAGAGGTGACATTGACAGTTCGTCCCTATTATGTTGACGAAATCCTAATGAGATCCTTGAAAGGTCATCTGTTTTCATAACAAGGTGTGTGGAAACTGTGACAGACAGACAAGACTGGACAGACATGACAGAAGACACATTCTTTCCTGTCTGCAAGGTAGAGGGACAGACCCATAAATCAACACACAAAATGTGATGTAGATCAGCCTAACTTGGTCACACACCACAATTGGAAATATGACTAAAACTCTGTAAAATCTGTATAGGAGTTTTGAGGCTTAGCGTGGCTGTAAAATTACACAGAAATTAAACTGAATATTAGCTCGGTTAGAATAGTCACCAATCAGTCTCTTCCTATATTTTAATATATATATTAATCGGTGTGCTTGGAAAGTATGTAGCATGTATCTTGATGTGTGTATGAAAAAAAAGGGGTGGGCGGTGGGATCCTTTCAGACACACACAAATATTCAGGGAAAAAAAGTATACTTGTGTATACATACTAAAATTTCTCATAGCTTTTGTTGTGTGGTATACGTTATCAGCTTATCTTGTGGATTGACAGGACCGTTAACAATATCCTACTCTGCACCAGCTGCATTGATGCAGTCATTAACATCGTAGACTGGGAGGGTGGAAGGTTGTGGGTTCGACTCCCATCAGGGACATTTTTATGATTTTTTTTTTTTTTTTTTGGTCTGTAGCTTGGTCTTACACAGAATGAGTGTGCAGTGGGCTCAAATGGATGGACTGGAAGCACACCGCTCACTTTTCATCCACTTGAATTCAAACACTCGATTTTTCGTATTAACACTGCAGATTTCTGTCTTTTGGGTCTGACTGATGCTGCAGTGGCAGACTGAGGGTGTGTGTATGTGGCTGGGTGGACGGACACCCCTCCCCCGATCTCCACCCCTGCATCACCACTCCCATCTCTCCCACATTTCTCAGTGATGCTTAACAATAGATCCAGGGTTTATACATTCATGTTCAGTGAATAGACACCTTGCTTCCTTCCAGGTGAGGCCTTCAATACATCTGAAAATGTGAATACCCTAGGTGTCAGGGAGCTTCCCCCACCCCTTCATCCCGGACATTGCCTTTAGGTTCCTCCGGGGCCTAGGTAACCCTTGGCTCTGGGCCTCAATTTGGACTGCCCTCCCCTCCCCTCCTCCCGTCCCACTACAACTTGATCTGCTCCTGCTCTGGGATATGTTATGGAAGGCAGCATGTAGTAGTCCAAGACTAGAATGGAACACCATAGAATCATCTTCATCAGCCTGTCCCTCATTTGCCATATGTTTAAAAAAAAAAAGTCTCAATTCTGTGGTGCTTTGTGCCCTGCTCATGTTTTGACCAGAGGTGTTTTTTTTCATTTGCTCTCCTCACCCATGTCTGTGTTGAGTTCCTGGCAAAATTGTCAGTATTGGTGAAGGTTCAGGGGGATTGTTGTTGTGTAGACGTGGTTTGATGCCATCAAAAGTGGGATGGTCACACATGCTGGATGCACAGCTTAAACAGTATTTGTCATCAAAAGGAGGTTGAGAAGGTGGTAACCAGCATGTTATGTCCGATCAGAACAGTCGCCACTGAGCACCACTGAAGTGGCTCATCACCAGTACAGGTTCTTTTTATCCATTGGTGGGTTGCCTCATGATGATTTGAGATCAGTTGGTTCTTGTGGACTACGATGCTGGGACTGCAACAGAGTGAAAATGGGTGTGGCTGTGTCTGAGGGAAAAGGAGTGAGGAGCACTGGAATAAAAACAGTGTGGGAGCATGGAGGACAAAAGTTAGGTAATGAATGCGAATTGAAAAAAATGTGTCCTGTTTTGTTTTTCCTCATAACATGTATGAAAAGTTTGTTGCTGGTATAATGGAATCTATCCACTATCATATATGTGTATGTGTATATATATATATATATATATATATATATATGTGTGTGTGTGTGTGTGTGTGTGTGTGTGTGTGTGTGTGTGTGTGCACGCGCATGCGTGCGTGCACGTGAGAGAGAGAGAGAGAGAGAGCGAGAGAGAGAGAAAGAGAGAGAGAGAGAGAGAGAGAGAGAGATGATGTTAAGGCCAAAGTCCAGAAAGAACGAGGAACAATTTTGGCCTGCATGCCCGCTATTCTCTACCCCCCCCCCCCCCCCCCCCCCCCCCCCCCCCCCACACACACACCCATCCCCCATATCTCACCATCATCGTGATCATCGATATCATATTCATGTCCCTCGATCTCAGGCGCTTCGTAGGGAGCATCAGACTTCAATGTTTTTTAATAGTTGGCCTCAGGGTTACGTCAGCGTCAAAAGTCACCGAAGGTTACAATATAGCAGACAGGTGGGAGTAGGGGCAGTGAAGGGGGGTGGGGGGGGGGGGGGGGGGGGAGGGGGGATGATGATGGGGAGGGGGTGAATATCACTACACCGCACCACTTTGAACGTTAACACCAAATCGACAAATAAGTGATGAACTACAATATATAGGTCAGTGTTTGGGTGGTATGGTCATCGAATGCCAGTCATTGAAGAAGAAGGCCCACCCAGACACCCACCCACCGTGACCCCACCACCTCCTATCCCCCCCCCCTCTCTTCCGCCCTTATCCCCAGTTCCCCTCCCCCTTCTGTGCTCCTCGTCTTCCCCCAGTCCTTCTCCAGCCACTCCATGTAAGCGAGGAATGCTTTCCTTGGTGTAAGTTAAGAGTCAAGGCCTTCCTTGGTCACGTTGACCTCAGCATTTACCCTAAACAGAATTTTGCAACATGCTTATGGGTTCGCCTTGACGAGCTTACTGACGCACATAACATCTTTTGTAGACTGTCAGAGAGCTTGTTCAGACCATCCCAGAGATATGGGACACTTCCCACTTCTGATGGATCATCCCAGTGTTCATTGCTGGGATTTTAAACCAGTGCCTTTTGAGCTTTGTCTGCCTTCTCTGTTTGTTTTGTTTGTTATGTTTTTTTGTTTTGTTTTGGTTCTCTCACCACCACCTCTCTATCTCTCTGTCTCTCAGATAGTTTGCTAATATGCATATACCCATTGGATGATTTAGTGCGCATATACGCATTTAGTGCCCATGTGTGCCTTAACTAAGAAAAAGAAAAACAAATGCATGAATGGTAATTCTGCGTCCACACTGACATCTGTTTTCTCTCTCTCTCTCTCTCTCTCTCTCTCTCTCTCTGAGTCTGTGTGTAAGAGGTGGGATGTGCGATCATTCTTTTTCCCACATTGCTGAATGTCGCAGTATGATAGTTTTGTAAAGTGTTTTCACAACATATTTCAGTTTGCTGTGATATAACTTCAGTCATGTTCGTAAGCTGCTGATCATTACATTTGTCTTATGGACGACCATTGTGAATCTCTGTTTGCAAAGATTGTACGAACTATCGTGAAATGATTTTCTGCTGTTATTTAACGAATCTCTTTTTTTTTTTCCGTTTTCCTCTGTGTGTGTGTGTGTGTGTGTGTGTGTGTGTGTGTGTGTGTAAAAGAAGCATTTCTCTTGTTGATTTGTTGTTTTTCTTTATGTGTGTATTGTATTTCGTTTAGATACCTCGCACTATTCTGGTAAAAATGTGTGTTTGATCGTAGCAGGATTTTTTATCGTCCCAAGCCCCCCCCCCCCCCCCCCCCCCCTTCCCCTCTTTTCTCCTTCCCATGCTGGTGTAATGGACCTGCACAAGTGCCCTTGTCACCGATTAACGGCAGCCTTTACCGCTTCCCAACGGCGCTGCATGTTTTCTCATGTCCCGGGGACGGGGTGACTGCGGATGACCTTTTTACCCAGGAAAACACTCACCCCCCGCCGCACTGGGGGGCTCGTTGCACTGTGGCCTCGCTAGTCACGCACTGACCTCCGAGACTGTAAGAGGCCGCGTTCTCTGGTGAGACGTTTTTTAACTGTGTGATTCAAATCCCTCAGCGGCTCCAGCCCTGGGAGGAGCCAAGCAAGTGAACCTGACATAAATGAAAAACACGACTGTTTTCCAAAAGTCCAGAGTGGCTACAACTTCAAACAGGCAAGGCGCTCTCCAAACGTCACGGCTGATTGGAAGCCCGGATAACTTTGAGGGCCCGTTGCCGGACGAGCGGGCTCCCAAGTGGCCGTTAATCCTCTAACGACCCTGCTTTCCCTGCCCCTTGCACAACGTCGATGCGGGCGGCAGGCTGTTTTGTCAAGGGGGATTTGCGCCGTGGGCTAGAAAATCAGGATAGAGGTTCGTTACCGACCTCCTTGATCCCCGGAGTAGCGCGCAGTCATTAATCTGCGACTTGTTCGGTGCTGCTGGTCCACGGACCTGACCCCCTTTTTGTTCCTTGGTGGGTCTCCCAGCCTGTCCCTCTCTGATGCATGTGTTCGTTTTGCAGTTTGAGCTTGTGGATCTCTCGGTCGTCCGACTTTCTGTGTACCTTTACAAAAAAAAAAAAAAAAAAAAATCATTGAGGTCGAAGTAATTATGTTATTGAGGTCGAAGAGTTTACCACCACCATCCGTTTCTTGTTGTCACACGCATACATGCACCCACTCACATTCACACTCACACTCACACACTCTCTCTCTCTCTCTCTCTCTCTCTCTCTCTCTCTCTCACACACACACACACACACACACACAGAACTTTGGTGGGAATTTTTTTTCCCCAGTAAAAAAGATGTAAAAACAAACTGCAATTTGTTTCTCCCTGCCCCTCAAGGGCGACTGTGGGAGACGATAATTGTCTGATGGGAACCACGAAACAGTCCGTTCAAAGGAAGCGTGTGGTTCGGTATTTCTGGCATTTCCCGTCAGACACACACATCTTTAAGAAGTAAATTCGGAAGGCATTTCACGCGCGAGTTTGTTTTCAACAAAGTGTGTTACAGTCTGCTGAAATGCAGGAGAAGAAAATGGTGCATTTTGCATTTTGCATCAGAGCCAGTCTCCCCCCCCCCCCCCCCCCCCCTTCTCTCTCTCTTTCTCGACTACAGCTCCAAAGTTCATCATTGGTCAGATTTGTGCGTATGTGACCGTTTTTCATCCCACCTTTATTAAAGTCGCTATACGCCACCTTCGTGGATGAGGTCCGAACACGACACTAGTGTGCATATGTTTTATTGTCGCGCTATTGATCCCACCGGCACGCAGTGGACAACGTATTTTTGAAAGGTGGAATGGGATTGAGCATTCGTTTAAGATGTTTTATGCATGCATCCGAAAGAACGGAGGTAAGAGAGAGAATACCTTCCACCCTGGTGGAATGCCTGACTTTAGGAGAAGACTCTCACGTCTTTTCCCAGAAGGCAACTGGGTCCCCGTTATCAGCCAATGGACGGCGCTCCTGGCAGACATGTGACTGTCTCGCTTGACAGGCGAACAGCAGACGAGAAATGGACTCCCAAATTCTTAATGTGATACATTGTTTTAGATCAAGTTATTCCATTGCCTCTTAACCTGTGGGACGCAGTCTTGAGGATTAAAAGAAACGGGCATTGTAAAGTAAACAGGCTGGTAAGGCGAAATGCAATTAAACGCACTAAACAATGCAGATTTAATATGCAATACCATACAGGCAAGCAAATTTTTTCACAAATACGTCTTCATCAGGCATTATAAACGGCAAATAATTTTCGTTAGCGCTTCTCATTTTCCCCATTTTTCTTCTCATTTTGAGGGAGGGAGAGAGAGAGAGAGAGAGAGAGAGAGAGAGAGAGAGAGCGTTTGTTCTTTAGATTATCTTTTCAGTTATGTGTGTGCGTGCGCGTGCTTGCGTTTGTGTGTGTGTGTGTGTGTGTGTGTGTGTGTGCGCGCGCTTGTGTGTAAGTGTGCGAATAAGTCGAGTGGTGCCCAACATGGAATGGAGGGAGGGGGTGCTAAAACGATTCCACATGACAACACACGCACGCATGC
>JADBJO010000572.1:0-17500 GCA_016801955.1 Conus betulinus
ATGGGCTGGTATAACCTACTGCACATCATTCGCAATGATATCCAGCTAAATGATCGGATACATTAACATCACCTTTTTAAAGAGAGGTTGGAGATGGGTTTCTGACCACTGTAAACGGATAAGTTCAAGTAGAAAAACAGTGTATGGAACTAAAGAATTCAAAGACGGAATAATTATTGTACTAGAATTTTGGAGATCTTCCCGAACTGCCCGCTTAATTCCATCAGGCCTGCGGGCTTGACCGTTCTTTAATGAACGTACGGCTAGGTAAATTTCACTTTCTGAGATACCCTATTATAGAATGTATTGTGTTGAAGGGATTGGATTCTGTATGATTTGTAATTCTATCTCGTCACCAGACTCGTTTGTGCATCGGTAGTCAAGTGGGACTGAAAGCCTCGAGAAGGGTTTCGTACAATGTCAGCCGTACTAATGTCATTTTGAACTGATTTTACACAATAGAAGAGTTAATTGCTACTCCAAGTTCGTAGAGTCGTTTATGTTGTCATGTTAAAGTCTTTACCGCTTTTTCTCGATGAGGTTTTTTCTTTTTAGTCTGAGAAGTTCTTTATAATCTCTCGCTTTCGCTTTTTGATTCTACATATTTCTGATTTCTTCGTCAATCGTCCGTCCGCCGTCTGTCGTCGTGTCTCAAATTATGGCGGAGCTGCTTTTTTTCTGGTTGCATTCCCTTATCAAACCATGGGTCTGTTTCGTTCTCTTGGCCAATGTAGACTGGTTTTTTCTCATACCAAACTACGGAGCATCAGTTTTATCATTAAACACAGAAAGCGCTCATTTGATATCGGTATCTATTAAGTCAGGTTGCCCTTTCCATGTTTCCTGAAACTCGATCACCCATCAATTTTACCTTTGAAGTTCCATCATGTTTTTTTCTTGGTCCCTATACGAGGTTTTGTTCAAAGGTTATAAATGTGTATTTTGGATTCTGGTAGATTTTAGCCACATTTACACTTTCGTGTGAACGGAATACAAACGGTCAACTGGGCATGGGTTTTGATTCTATGTCTTCGGGGGCCGAACGATGAAGACAAAGAGAAACACAATATTTTAAGAGGACATTCTAGGACACAATTACACAATACATCAACAATACTATACTTTGAGTGACACATAGGTTTGAGTGAGACCGAAGTCAATTCTATGATCTTTGAATGGCACCATTTAAGGATGAACAGATCAAAAGAAAACTGCAAACAGTTCAAACAAGCATTTACCAAAATCACGTCTGTATCTTATCTTTCTTTGAAGTTCGCAGTAGTAAGCTCGTTGTCATGAGTGTCTTCCTGTAAAGGAACAAAAATGGACTATGACATCACTCATCTTTCTTCTGTAACATTTTCACTTTCCTGTAGGGGCAAACTGAAGGTCCACCGAACAACCAAAACAGGCAAGTTCGCCATATATTCAAGAGATTCCACAACACGTCCATAATGAAATTGCCTGGTCTTAAAACAGTAATGCCATTTGTTGGTGCTGGTATCACGATAATATGGAGGAGAAAGAGGTAAGGTCGTGTTGTAGTGGGCTAGGTTTTTTTTTGCGATATACACAAGCAAACAAAAAGTACTGGTGAGTCTGTCCCAAACAATTTTTTTTGACAATTGTCAACACAATAAGTTGTCATATTCAAACATCGATTTTTTCTCAATATAATTTGGTCAGCTCATTTTTTTTACACTTAGCAAGCGACAAAGTCCCCCCCGACAGTCTGGAGTGTGGCACATCTGACAGTCTAATGCCTGGTATGACAAACGTCTGACTGATGGTTCGGGTTTGGGAGACAAATGGTCAGGGAATCTAGTTGATGGAACGTTCAACTAGAAGACAGAAATCAAAATTCCGAGCAATGTAAAGATCGGGAGCTCAGGATCAAAAACCGAGAAAGACCTTCGGAGTTAATTATGTGAATAAATCGAATGTCTCGCATGAACATGAGCCTGGCCGATCGAATCCCTATATAATTCATCTTGTTTTCACTTTGAGCTGTGACCTCTCGAAGGTTGTCTGGCGGTTTTGAAGCAGCATTTTGTGCATGAAGCACTCCTTAGCCGGGTGTTCTGTCTTTTGTGTATTTGTTTCGAGGTCCGCGTTCAATCGCGCCCGTTTGGGTTGTTGCACGAGATAGTAGAGCCTTTGTCATTCGTTTCACTGTCTGGTCGATTTTTGTAGCGTCTCTATCACACATCATCGGTCACAACATGTATGTTTGTGTCGTCTAACTTTGTCCGAACTCGTTGGCCGTTCTAGGTCAGTGTTCACTCTGCCACTGTCTCGCCATGACTGTCTGGGGGGTGTTTTTTTAGGGTTTGTTTTAAGGACTGCAGCTGGTTTTCATGGCTCAGTTGGTCTCAGTTTGATCTGTGTGTCATTCTGTAAGTCATCGTCAATCCTGGCATCGTCAGCCACTGTGATCATGGTATATGACGGGTCATGACGGTCAGAGACTGATGTTGTCCGTCAGTGTATGTCACTTCCAAAGTATCTTTGTTCAAAATGTCATTTCCGGCAGGATTTTCCATCCACTCCCCTACCCCCACCAAACGAGAGTCTGCCACACTGTCCCAATTGACTCAAGTGACCCATCTTTCAAAGAGTTAGGAATTAGAATTTCCATCCGTTTCCCCCGTTCACTGTCAGAAACACAATCTGACACCCAGTATGGCTGTGTCAAATTTGTTTTCCATAATATCAACTGAACCATGATTTCCCCCCCCCTCGCCCCCCATCCCCGACCCTTGCATTGTCTGACAACCAAGTCAACAGCTTTGCGATGAACTTTGTGTCTCGCTGACTTGTTGTGTTACCTGTACTGTCCATCTGGAGGGTATGATGAGTACTGGAAGGTTGAAACACTAACCAAACTGCGAGTGTCCGGGTGCTGATGGCAGGGATGGAAGTGAGTACATGGACCGGTATGCTGTAGGTATGGTTGGCCATAGGTTCGCAGTCCCGTGCCCGCTCCCTGTGGTCGCTGGGGGTGGGCGGACCCCGCCACCACCATCCACACCGTGCCCGGGTGGAATGGGGCCCGGGCCGTAATCGCGGCGGAGTCACTGTGGGTAGGCCTTAGTACTTTCCACGGACCCACGGAATGGCTCCACCAGTTTTCACTACCATAAGGGCCTTTGGAATTGGCGTAGTACATGCGCGCTACGTGGTGATGTGGTCGCCTGCCCTTTGTGGGTCTGGCCTCGTTAACCGTGTGTTTTGTTGCGGTAGTCGTATCGCTGAGCCCTCTGCCGGCGTTGTGCTTCCGCCCGGTGCCGTCCCTGCCAGCGGTGACCGCCGGGGACGTTCGCCTCTGTCCTCCTCCAACACCATCTGTTACCCTTACAGTAAGGCGGTTGACTTCCATACCTTGTTGTCGGTATTCTTTGAGCGTTATTCTATCTCTGTCTGTCTGGTCTGCGTCCTTCACCCCCCCGATCGGCGGCAACCGGTGTCGGCACACATTTTTTCTGTCCGCAGTATGACTTCTTTGCCTCGGTGTGTGATCGGACCGTTTCCCGTCGCAGTCACAAATTTTTATGTGCACACCGGGCTAACCGGAAGGTAGTCGTGTGTGTGTCCGGAAGCCGTTCTTCAAAAGTTTTAATCTGACTGCTACTTCAACCTCCGCCACTGGTTCAAACACCGGTGAGCTGAAAACCTGTAAGGCTGCCATTCTCTGCAGTGATTTCCGCAACAGCAATTATCCAGAGGGGCCCGAGAAGAACTCATCTGTATTTTGGGGGTGGCAGTCAGGTATTTATCCATTCAATGTTTATTTATTAGCAAACCGAAAAACCGTATTCCCGTTTAGGAGCGCTGAAACTTCCTCAGGCGCACTTGTGAAAGGTCCTTGTTTGTATTTTTGTTGTGTTCTGTTATCCTATGATTTATAGGGTAACACAAACGCAAATTAGTCGGAAAACATGAATAGATTAGAAGTGTGTGTTACAAGGAAGTGGTCTTCAGAAAAAAGAGTTTTGGTTTATATTCTGTGACTTAATTAGTTTGAACTGGTCATGATGAAAAAAAAGTTTATTCTAATGTTGGTTTGCGAAAGAAGAGGAGAGTTTTGATGCTATGGGATAATAAGCTCCCAAGTGAGCGACAGAGACTTTATATATGTATGTGATGGTTTTGATTTTGATGTGGATGAGTATTTAATTTCACTCTTGCTTATTTAATATGAATAGTGTGTGTTGGTGAAATAAGAGTGTGTGGACAAATCTTTCCTTACTATATTGAAGTAGTTAGTGTTATTTTTGGAAATAATCCTTTTAAAATCTGGTGATCTATATGAATTGCAATGAACCATTTTTGTCGTCGAAAAGAGACAATGAATATTTGTGACCATGACCCCCCGAAGAGATTCTTCATAGTTTGGAGAGTAACCATTGGCCCCCACTGTAAAATGTAGCCTCCTTGGGAATAAATCAGAAGTATTTCCCTGAGAGCAATAGGAGGGGAGGGACTGTGACATGCACCCAGTTCGTTCAACAAGACGAGCGATTGCATACAACTACCATATACCCACCGATCAGACCAATGAATATACCCCCCTGAGAACGGACCCAGAATGGCGGCTTCTCACTTAACTTCAAACCCATCACAGGTCTCACTACTCTTCCACACACCCTGTGAGCAATAAATGCTATCAATGCAGTACAAACCCCCCCAATGAGGACAGCGGAAACATTCCCCGCTAACCCCAACTAGAGAACCCAGCCTGCCAACATCCTCACCATTGAGTGCCAAAACCTCACTAACCATTGGACGGGCTTCATCATCCATACAGTCAGGCTCCTCATCAGTAACTATCCAGGCTACTCACAAACGAAGAAACGAATAGAAGAAGACCATCATTGTGGGAACTGAGACCACAGGTGGCTCCAGACTGTCCACATCACACTCTCTCCACAACTATACCTTACACATGGCGATCCTTCAATCCCATCCTGCCGCCCCAGTGACAGCTGGAAACTTCCCAGCCGTCACCCAAACCCCAGAAGCTGGAGAAAACCTCGGCCCTGCCACCACCCACCAATGGGCCTGCAGATAACTTTACGTGACCACGAGAGGCCTACTACACCATGCGTGCAAGGGCCTGTTACCAGTTACCTCCAGGAATTCCCTGCCTAAGGTTGAATGGAATGAAGAAATTCGGCCTATGGTGACTTATATTGATTCTCACTATTATCATCCACCCCACCGTGCTGACTAAATTAATGTAGGGGTTTTTTTTTTCCCCAGTGCAATATACTACATTACATCAAACATATATATGCGACACACACATATCATATCGGACATACACATATATGTGTTATGTCGTATGTGTGTGAATCATGTGACTAATTATTACAATCGAACAACTCACCCATAATACTGTTTGGCATGCTGGGCTCTTTCCCCCCCCCCCCCCTCCCCCCCCCCTTTTTTTTGTGTGTGTGGGTGTGTGATGTGTGTGTGTGTGTGTGTGTTGTAACGTTACGTGTGTTGTGTGTGTGTGATTGGGTTATGTGTGTGTGCGTCGGTGTGTTGTGTGTGTGTGCGTGTGCGTGTGTGTGTGTGTGTGTGTGTGTGTGTGTTTGTGAATGTGAGGATGTAAGTGTACACATGCGACCCCTGTTTCAGTGCATTGCAATAGAACAATGAAATGCTATCTTTCTCAACCAACAAATCTGCCACATTAACGCCAACACATTAGTTGCACCTGTTGCAAGCTAAAATCATCCCACATAGACCTTGTTTACTTGTCTCAACAGCACTGTTTGTAACAGGACCTCTCCCCCCCCCCCCCCACCCCTCCTCCTATGGATATACATGCGCCAACATAGATCAGGACTAACCAATCCTTCTCCTTGCCCTCCCGAGAGCTTTTGTCCGTCCCCCCCACCACCCACACACACTCTCTACCCTACTCCCCACCCGGGATGGACACTCGCGCCTCGCAGACGCCTGTGTAATTACTCTTATATCGTCTGTACTCTGATTTATGGTGTGGTATATTCCGATTGACTACGGGGGGATTAGGGGGTGGCGGTATACTAGTACCATCGCCTGGGCTCGGTCTCGGTCGTCGCGCCCCTCTCTCGTTCTCGGTGGTGCTCTCGGGGTCATGCGTATATAGTAGTAAGGGTAGAGTGGTGAGTTAGGGAGGGCGACTTCCTGTGTGTAACGCAGCCGTCATTTGTTACACGGAAGATATTATGTAGATAGGCTGGAAGTTCGGTGCAGGAAGGAGGGGTGTGAGTGTTATAAGGTCTATGTTCTGGAATGTGTAGAGGTGATGTGTGTAAGAGCTAGGAGTGGTTGGATGGAAGGGGGTCTAGAGATGTGTATTGTTGAAGGGATAAAGGTATATCAGAGTGAATATGTTTCAGTCAGGTAGATAGTGAGTAGAGGCAGAAGGCACACTTAAACACTGAGCCGAAACGCCAGAGTCCAATTGTAGTTGCATTTATCACTCCTTTCTAACTAGAGAGAGTACCGTTAGCCAAGCCCCAATTCTATCTATGTTGATGCACCTAGACTAAGTCCTAGTTTCTAAGAACAACAACACAACAAAGAAAATATGGAGTCATGTCGATGGGGCCCAAGTGCACAACTGTTCAGATGCCAGGGGAGAGAGAGCAAGAAGTTGACATCTTTAGTTTATATAGCTTTTGCCCGAGTCTGAATTGAATAACTGTGTAGCGTGGCACGTCTTTGACACAGTCAGAGAACGCCAGGCACTGGACATTATCGAGGTCTGGTTTTCATTACTGACCCACTGCTCAGGGATGAGGGGGGGGGGGGGGGGGGGGGGGGGGGGGGGGGGAGCAGGAGAGTGACCTAGCATGTCAATGCATCCGGGTAGGTAAAGAACGGATGTACCGCTCGGGGAGGGGGCGGGGGGAGGGAGAGGCTTAGACAGTCTCTCAGGCGTCACGCTATAGATCAAGGCAATCAATGGCTCGGTCCATCCTGGGTAGTAAAACGACCGGATGTAACTGCTCGGGGAGGAGGGAATGGCACTGGAGAGGCTCAGAATGTCTCTCAGGCTCTGTGTGTGTGTGTGTGTGTGTGTGTGTGTGTGTGTGTGTGTGTGTGTGTGTGTGTGTGTGTGTGTGTCTGTGTGCTGTGTGCCTGTGTGTGTGTAGCTCCTATGTATATCACTCTGTGATAATTGCCCCCGCTTCCCTTAAAAAATGTCCTCATTTTTGCAATAAACTGGAGATGAGAAGGGAAGGGCTGGACTATTTATAAAATAGGTTGTGACTCCATATTTCAGCACAGGGATGGCAGACAATTAGGGCATTCTGGATCAGGGAATGTTACACTTTATAAGTCATGAAGGGATTACTTGAAAGTAATTTTAAGGAATATGAAGACAGCATTGCACCTAAACGTAGCTAATATGGCAATATATGGCACCAGAGTTCGTATATCGGTTCATTTCACTTTGAACTGAAGCAAGAGTCCTTGCACTTGTAGAAAAAAAATGTCACACTCAGCGCTGGAGTCACTGCTGAAGAACACCGTGGCTGCAATGAGGAACAGTTTCTGGGACAGTTCATACAGTCTGTAATGCAGCATGTCTGCAGAGTTGAGAGAGTGCTCGTGTGTGACGGAGATCCATCAGTAGTCGATGCTGGGCTCGTCTTATCTGGAACGGACGTAGTTGATGGAAGAAATACCAACGTGTGGCATTATGAGCGTCACAGCCAGGCGTCCCCCTTGTGATGGAATTGTTTGGCCAGGTGTTGAAAGCTGACCCACCAGGCGCGAGGTCCTTGAAGCAGGTAGAGGAAACAGCGCACAGCGTGGGCGGCGGGGAGGTGGCGAGGGCGGAGGAAGGGGGGTGGCAGGCTGAGGGCGATTGCCCCTCGACGAAAAGGATCTGGCATCGGGCTTGCTCTCGTGGACAGCACATGCGATGTACAGGTGCTTCAAGTCGCCTCAGTCGAAGTCAGCGCGCGCATAAGTGCAGCTAGAGTACATGACGTGGCGATGGTACCTCATGACAATGTAGGTAGTCTGAATAGCGATTTGTGCAATGCATGCTGTCTCGGGAGGGGGAGGGGAGGGTAATGTATTTCTTGGTACTTCTTAGAGGGGAATTGAGAAGAAAGCCAAAAGGCACCATTGCTTGCCATCCGTGTGCATTATTTGCTGTTAACAGCGACAGAGCGCCATCAAGAACAAAACAAATGAAAAGCGTAACAAAATGACATAGGCACAACTGGGCAATGTGTGAACTGATACAGATGACCAAATGAGGCTACTGGGCTTGGCTGAAGAACAATAAAAAGAATTGATGAAATACATAGCATGGCATTACAGGCACAATCACTGATAATATTTATACCCTGGATGAGAAATACTGAGACATGGTACTGTATCACAACAATGAATGTTATTATAGGAAGAAGCAAAGCGTAAAATTGGAGACATGAGTCATGAAGGTTACCCATAATGTCACAAAAAGTATACATATATGAAAAAAAGAAAGGTGGACAGTGTACAAAGAATACTTAATGCAATGACAATAGCAACAGAATACATATCTGAGCACTTATCAGGGACACTTATAAGGAATATCAAGGGGGTGGGGCTGGGGTATATCACTCTGGTCAGTTCCGAAAGGAGGGGAGAACCCACAAAGCCACAAAGCTAAAAAAAATTTGCAAAATTCTTGTTGAACTTGATGAACAAGGCTCATGTATACGAAATGCAAGATACGTCCAAATACAGGTATTACTCCTCCAACCAGATAGGAAGGAGGCTGGAATATGTCGCTATCCAGATGCAACGGGAGTCCTCAAAGGAAGGGCCACAAAAAGCGAGAAGAAAACCAGATATGTACATTCGTAATAAAAGCAGTGACCTCATCGTAAAGTAATGTCAAACTTATAACCATACAATGCAAGGACATATGGAGTCTAGCCTGTGAGTCACTCGACACTGCAAAATATAAGAGAAAGGCATACAGTAAAACCTTCGTAAAACAGAACACGTCAGACCACATTCCAATTAAGATGAAGAGCTAGTGATAAGTAAGCCCTGAAATAAGAAAAAAAAAAAGGAACGTAGTACTGAGAGGTTCACAATATGCATCAATGATGATGGGGAAAAAAAAATCCTTCACGACAAATGCAATTCATTCACGGCCAAGGCAAAATAATGTAGCATGCATACGATCCACATAATGTAATGAAAAAGAGAACGAAGAACACATCCTCGGCGATTAATACCAATCAACAGTAACAACACAAAGAAAATCAAAGGGTCGGACCTGAAAAAGCGACGATGCCAGACATTTTTTTTTTTTTTTTTTTTTTTTTTTTATCAGCACACGATCAAGAATAAATGCAAAGGAAAATTCATGAACCTTCTATGAATTGTGAGACGTGTACGAGATTGCAAGGAATGTGTGAGCCACTGCTTGGTTTCTGAACTGGAAGAGATCACACTGGAGCCCGATAATAGTTTGAGATTACAAAAGGGTCACGAAAGAAATGCCACTTAATGATTGTGAGGGAAAGCTGTAATAAAAACATATTATCAAAGAGAAAATTGCATTCCAGGCTAGAAATAATTCAAAATGACACCTAGACATAACTAAACGAACACAGATAAATCAGTAAGCATCTTCATGAACTGGGCATACAGAGTGTGTGAAAACAAAAGACAAAAAGTGAAGTATTTTAAGTGGCGTTTTTAATGGAACAAGCAGAGGACTATTTGGCTTGCAAACCCGTACATGTCTCAACCATATACCGCCAACAAGTTAAAGCAAGGGTAGATTATGGTCTAGGGATATGGACTTTTATTTGATTACAACAGGAATACAAATCTTCATATATAGAGTAGGTAACACACGGCAGAGCTTAGGTGATTATCTAAGGTGATGTCTTTTATAAAACTGTGATATTCCGTTTACAAAAACCAAACTGAAGGTGGCCTTAGAAACAGTCATGGACTGCATATGATAAAACTCCTCTTTGAATAAATATGTCATTTATGTTACTGGAACGATGAATTCACATGTTCTTTATATACAGCAGCATCATTGATGAATTGGAACATGACTAATAGCGGGCAGAAACAAAGCAGTAACTTGCTGACAAAAAAAAAAAAAACAACAACAGTGAATATGTTAGATAACACCTGCAGTGACGAATGAAGATGAACAATGATGAACATGAAGATGATGACCATGGCCATGGACAAGGAGATGAATATGGTTTGTGGTGACAGAAACAACTCATGCATGATCAGATGAATGAAAAATGGATGACACATAAACATGCAGACATGTCGTTACGTCAACGAAACATAAGGATCCTTAACACGACACACAAAAACATGATGAATGCGCATATTCACAAGGATGATCGCTTGCGCTGTGTACACAAAACGAGACCTGATGTGTAATGTGACGCTAATAAACGATGTGGAGCAAAAGAGATCGAAAGCAGCTCCAACAACATATTTGAATGGATACGTTTTGCAAACCTTGCTCATCAGTGTGCAGCCGCATTAATTTAACAGATAACCCGAGAAAAAAAATGAAATGTATGGATAAAGTTGTGAGTTGGTCCGTGCGAATGTGAGAAGTCACATCATTCTGACATCGAAAAGTACGTAAGCGTAAAGACGAACGCGCAGTCGCTCCGAAAAAAAAAATAAGCCGCAGAGGTAGAAGGAAAAATTGTCCGTTGATTCAGCAGCAGTTCCTGAAACACTCAAAAGACGTGTTAATATCCAAAACTAAACGAAACACTGAATGAAACAAAAGTACTTGACGAATATTACAATTAATGGTCCTTGACGAATGGGGAGGGGGGGGGGGGGGGATGAGGAGGGGAGATGGCAGTGATCGGCACAATTGAAATCATCTGAACGTTGACAATGGGCCTGATGTATTACCAGTAGGAGAGTCGCCAGCGCATAACTCTCAAATACAATGCTGAGTAATAATAAAATTGTAGTACGTAGTCTCATAAAGTTCACAATCAACTGGCACGAAGGAGATATTTTACCAGCAGGAGAGTCGCCAACGCATAACTCTCAAATACAATGCTGAGTAATAGAACAATATATAGAGGGCAGGCAAGATTCTGGACCGTAGCACTTGGTCATGCGGCATTTGCGCCGTATAGTAGTAGAAGTAGTAGTAGCAGCCCTGGTATTGCGAAATCAACGAGGCGTCATGTGCCGTTAGGAGTAAGAGCAGTGGGCGGAGGAGTAGGATTATGTACAGTGGGTTGTCAGCGCCCAGTAGTGTGCCATGATAAAAACCGTGGATCAAGGAAAAGGGAGGTGGACCATAAATAACGACAAAAACGAACAAAGATAATAGCGACCTTGCAAGAATATTCATTACGTACGCACGTGGGTGTTTGAATCATATAGCAGTAACATAATAAGCAGCTGAAGTAGAGTAATAAGCTCATCTGTTTACACATGAACGGTAACTGTACTGATGATATAACCGTGGAGCGTTTAGGACTGACGCTTTATTCTTATCACTGAACGTAGATATTGCTGACGAACGAATCAGACAAACAAGACGCAACAAGACGAATTGACATGTCAACGACATGGGGAAAAAAAGTGCAGGTGATGGGTCGACACCCGTCTTGAGGAAGCAGCATTAGCGCTGTTCATTCAGGAGAAGTTGAACTGTTTCTGATTGATAGGCTGATGCCAGATGTACAACAAAGCGACGACGAAGGGGGAAAAAGGAACAACAATAATAACACCAGCACAAACCAACAATTTACCAGGATGTCAGTTGTACACATGCATAGTCAGACCCGTCGGCCAACTATACACATCGTGTGATCGATTTCAGTCTCCTGTCCTCGAATCCTTATTAACCAGTCTTGACAACCACACATCATGGGAGAGGGTGTGGGAAGGTGAACATGCATACAAACACGGCTTAGTGACCAAAGAACAAAAGGCAGAGAGTGAAAGAACAGTGTGTGTTGGTCCTCATTCTATGTGCTTAACGTCGGCGTTTACGTCCATTGTTTGTCTTTCGGATGTGAAAATCTCGGACTAGATGTGCAGGAATGTGTGACTCAGGCTCCCAAGTGGTGTTCCTGTACCCAACCCACTTGATTTGTAATGCTTATGTTTGTCTATCATCTTACAAGCAAGAACCTGTTCCACGAGGTATGTTTCCTCATCAGAGGGGACCTGGTTGTCCAGTGTTGGGGAAGGCGTGGTTGTTGTGCTGGAGGCTGAGCTGGAAGAGAGGGAGGGGGCGGGGGCTGGAATCTGTGTGGAATCGTGTGGATGAGCGCGTGAGTGTGTCACCTCATCGGTATCAGAGACCGACTCGTTGTCGTCCTGTCCGAACAACAGTGGGTCGGGTCTGCCTCTGGAGGGTTGGTGGGTCTGTCCTCAGGTGAAAAGTAGGGTCGCAGTCTCATAGCATGCACTGGCGATCTGAGTTGTTTGTTACTCTGACTATGACGGAGCACATACACACCATTGGGCAGAATCTTAGTGATGTAGTATGGACCATCATATTTCTGTTGCAGCTTGGCAGAAATGCCCTGCACCTTGTGTGAGCACTGCACCAACACCTGTTGACCTTCCCTATACTGAGGGGGACTGGTGTTTTTATCATACTGTGCCTTGTAACGCTGCTGAGCTGTGAGGATATTGTCACTGACCATGGTTTTGATCAGTTCAGCGTTTTGGATGATATCCTCCATGCACGGCTGTGCAGACACAGGCAGATCATCAGAACGTAGCGCAGTGTCAATGGGCAGCCGACATTCCTGTTTGAACAGGATAAAGAAGGGAGAAAACATGGTGGACTCTGTGGAGGGGACCGTCCGCAGTGCGGCGGCGACACCAGGAAGAATGGAAGGCCAGGACAGTGGGTGTTTCACACTGCGCCCTGATAGACTGGGCAATAGTAGCGTTGGTGCGCTCACATGTGGCGTTGGTCTGTGGGTGGTAGCTACTGGTGTGCACCCGTGTGATCTGAAAAATGTTGCACACCTCAGTCACCACCTTGGACAGGAAATTCTGTCCCCTGTCCGACAACAGCTGATCAGGCGCACCATAGCGACAGATGATGGAGTCATAGAAATGACGGGCTATGGTGGCGGCTGTGGTATCTTTCAACGGAATTATCTCCACCCACTTGCTGAAGGAACACACAAACAGCAGAATGTATTTATAGCCTTCTTCACTGGGGGTCAGTGGGCCCAAGTATATCACAGTGCCATCTGGAAAAAACAGTTTGTTTGGTGCCAAGGGCAACGGTTTCAACGGAGGAATTTGTGGGTGTATCACCCTCTTAGCCTTTTGACATGCATCGCACGACTTGACATAGACCATGATATCCGAGTACATGCCTATCCAGAAATATCTCAATCTGATTGCCTGGTACGTCTTTTCAGTGGCAAAGTGACCACCAAGGAGCGAGTCGTGAAACGATAGCAAAATGTCGTTTCTGAGAGGAAAAGGGACTACTAACGTTTGACTACTCGCTCACTTCTGTGTCCCTGACCCCGCGGATAGTAGAGGTGGTATAGCACGCCATTTGTGCAGGACATAATCTTGACTCTCAAGGATCAGCCGGCGGGCTGTCTTGTTCTCCTGTGGTAACTGACCCGTCTGCAAGTAATCAATGAAGGGCCGGCACTGAGAGTCCTTCAACTGCATGTCACGCAGGTCATCGTCAGCCACTGTATCCACGGTACAGACTGTTACAGTGGGTGTGGCCGGCTCAGTGTGGAGCGTGACCCTGGGGGGTTGATGTGCACAAGGAGGGAAGACGCCGGGAGATTGAGTAATGACTGGGGGGCTGAGAAGGATGGACAGGGCGGAGTAGACTGATCAGCTGGGTCAAAGCAGAGGGGGGTTTCCCGTTGCTTGAAAGGCCGCAGGGATGGGTGAGGGAGAGACAGAAGGTGGCGTGGAAGGTATGGAAGTGCCTACGCTGCTAACGGGATCTAGGACTGGGCGCGGCTCGCAGGACTCCACCCTTGGTGTGTTACACTGCGTGACGGCGTGGGGGAACAGGCTGTGATGGCGGGGGGAGAATGGGAGTGGGCGGGTCAAGGTCGGGAGGGTCAGGTGTAGCTGGTGGTGCATGGGGCATGCGACTCAGTGCATCAGCATTATTGTGTACCCGGCCTGGGTTTATGAATGATTTCATAATCAAACGACTGAAGGAAGAGGGCCCACCTACCCAAACGACCTGTGGGGTCCTTGACATTCTGCAGAACTTTGTTGCCAAATGGTCAGTGTACACCAGAAATTTGGCGTGAGAGAGAGGTACACTTTGAAGTGCCGTATACCATCTACCAGAGCCAGTGTCTCTTTTTCCGTAATGCCGTAACGTAGTTCAGCACCACGCAATGCTCGCCGCCATAGGCGATCACGCGCTCCGCCCTTGTTCATCTCTCTGTCCTAGCACATAGCCGATGGCCTTGTTGCTGGCATCCGTGTACAAAATGAACTGACGTTCAAAATCAGGATAAGCCAGAATAGGTGCAGATGTGAGTGCCGATTTCAGTGTCTGAAAGGCTTGTTCTGCAGCCGGATTCCATTGGAATTGTGCCTGAGTTTTCAGAAGGTCATTGAGAGGGGCTGCAATGCAAGAGAAGTTTCTGACAAACCGGCGATAGTAGTTTGCTAGGCCGAGAAATGACCGGACATCATGTTGAGACTGGGGCGTGGGAAAGTTTTGAACCAGTTCCACTTTCGCTGGGTCAACTGAGACTCCATCCTTAGTGACAATGTGTCCCAAATATGTCACCTTAGCAGCAGCAAAATGACATTTCGTGGGTTTGAGTTTGAGACCAGCGTTTCGGATCCGATCAAAGATCACAGAAAGATGAGACAAATGATCTTCAAAGTTTTTGGACAGACAGAGAATGTCATCAATGAAAACCAGGCAAGTTTTGAATGTGAGTCCAGCAAGGACGGTTCATCAGAGACTGAAATGATCCAGGGGCTCCCTGTAATCCAAAGGGCATTCTGGTCCAGCAAAGGATCCGAAATGAGTCGTGAAGGTGGACTTATCCTGAGACTCAGAATCTAGTGGGATTTGCCAGAAGAAGCCAGAAAACAAATCAAGGGTGGAGAACATGGTGGATTGTCCCATGATGTCTAACGCATCTTCCAGGCGGGGGAGAGGGAAATGTACTGGTTTGGTCACTTTGTTCAATTTGCGGTAATCGACCGCAAAGCGATAGGTACCATCTTTCTTTTTCACTAAAACCACAGGAGACGACCAGGGGGATGTGGAAGGGCGAACAACCCCATGCTGATACATTTCATTGACTTGTCTCTCTTTCTGCATTCAGAGCGGGTGCTGTACGATATGGCCTTTGTTTGATGGGAGCAGAGTCACCCGTGTCGATGGTGTGAGACACCAGGTGAGTCTCACCTAGCTCTGACATGTCAGCAGCAAAAATGTCTCTGTTCTGGGCTAGAAAGAGGGTGAAAGAATCTTTTTGATCTGCAGTCAAATCTGAATCTGAATAAGTCAATACCTAAATTGGCTATCATGGTTTTGGCATTAGAAAGTTGGTTAGAGTCAGTTTGAATAGCTGCTGACCTAATATTGGCAGAGTGTTCGGAAATTTCCCCCAAATCTTGGGAAACTTCCTCAAAATGACCAATTGTATCCCTGGGTGTTAATCTCACAGTGGAAGCGAAGTTATTACGCACAACACACATGGCCTGATTTTCTGTTAGTGCAACCAAGGTTCTTGCTGCAATCACCTTCTTGTTTGACAGCAATGCCTGTAACGGTTCAATGACACCAATGGCATGGCTACACTTGGAGGTGACGCGAACAGGTAGCAACACTTCAGAATAAGGAGGGATAGATGTTGTGTGCAATACTTGGACAGGCACACTGTCAGGTTGGTCTTTCAGAAAGGGGACTGACGTTAAGCCATTGTACAGCTGAAGGTGATGGGTACCAAAGTGGAGGGAGGCTTGATGTGCCGTTAAGAAATCAATGCCTAAAATCAAGGGACAAGTCAAATGATCTAGAACAATGAATGACTGTGAAACATGCAGACTGGAAAGTTTGAGGGGCAGTTCAATTTTTCCTAGGACTCTAACGGGCTGTCCACCGACTCCCTTGATGAAGGCAAGGGGGCAGGGCTGCAGGCTGACTAGATTGTCTTCAACTAAATCATTTGCAATTTGGCTACTAACACAGGAGACATCAGCACCTGTATCTACCAGACTGGTGTAGGGTTTGTTCTTGATGTAGACTCTAATCTTACTACAGTTGGAGAATGACCTAATGTGTGGGACGGGTTCAGAGTCATGAATTTTGTTCTTCTCATGGCAACCAATCCTGGCGTTGGAAGTCATGAGGGGAAACCCCTATCTGCTACTGCTGCGCCTAAAGCAAAACGGCGGCGCGGTGTGGCCGATGACGTGGCAATGATGGCACCTTGCATCACGAAACCGACACGTGTGTCGCGCATGAGCGCCTCCACATGAACGGCAAGGCGTCTGCTGCCGCGCAAAGGGGGGGACGAACGTGTCTGTGGCCAGCGGGCTGGTTGAATGAGCGTGGTTGGGCGGTGCCGTTATCCCCAGGGTCAAAGTGCGCGCTGTGTGGCGAGGCTCTGTTGGGGGTCAACACATGTGGCCTGTGTTGCGGTCTGTGTGTGCCGTGAAACCGGGTATTCCCGCGAGCCGAGTCCATTCTTTGTAAGTCAGTCTTTAGGGCTCCTATTTGCTCAGTGAGTGAGGCCAGTGCCACCTCTACTTTGTCTGTGTGGCTGGAGAGTCCTGAAAGACAGATGCGGTCAGGGCCAAGTCAAGGGCTTGTTGGAGAGACTGGGGCGCACGCAGCATAACAAATTTTGAAATGGATGGAAGGAGGCCATTGACAATAGTTTCCATGATATCTTTGGGGGGTTTGTCTAGCTGTTGTCCTTGTCGCGTCATCGACGCAAAGAAATCTCTTCTACTGTCTCATGGGGTAGTTGCCGACGGTCGTTAAACTGTTCAATCGAATCCATCGCGTGGACTCATGAGGTGTAAAGCGCCTGATCAGAGCATCACACAGTCCTTGATACGTGTGCAAGTCAGGGACTGACGGATCTAATCCATCCAGCCACAGCTGCGCCTGGTCCTTCATTAAAAGGGGGAGGATCGCTCTTTTACTGTCCTCCTGCCAACCTTGTAGTATGGCATATCTGTCAAAAGTTTTCAGCCAGGAAGCAATGTCCTGCGTTGGTCTGCCGGTAAAAGGATCAGGCATTAACTGATGGGGCAGGTGAAGGGTGGGAGTTGGGGGCTGGGCGTTTCGTCCCAGACTGTCTCTGGTAATGATGGGCTGACTGTGAGCACTGGACGGAAGAGGGTGAGAATAGTAAGAGGTAGTACTAACAGGGGCATGGGTTGCATTATCGGTCAGTGATGATGTGTAGCTGAGAGAGAGATGAGACCTGGGCGTGGGAAGAGAGTGGGAGGATGAAGCCAGAGTGGGTGTGTG
>JADBJO010000572.1:27500-40000 GCA_016801955.1 Conus betulinus
GGGACAGAAAATCAAAGGGACGTAAACTCCGCTGTGACCTATACACAGGGGGAGACAACCTGACGCGAAGCGATGACCGAAGCAATTGCCCTGGTCATTATGAGCCGATGATAGATAGGATCTATCTACTAGACCTTGTCGTCGTCTGTCTCATTGCCTGTCGGTTTTTTTTTTTTATGGCGGGCTTGTTAGCTACGTCTGCCTGCACTCTTGTCTGTGTGCTTCTCTGTGTGTGTGTCTGTCGATCTGTCTATGTGTGTGTGTGTGTGTGTGTGTGTGTGTGTCTGTCTCTCTCTCTCTCTCTCTCTCTCTCTCTCTCTCCCCCCCCCCCCCCCCCCCCCCCCCAGAGTATAATGAATTTAGAAAGAGTTGTTCTGCCTTTAAGTCCTGTTTCGGTCAAACTCAAAACCTTTCTGGTATTTTGTCCTCTAAAAATGTAGACATTGTAAACTCATTTGCAAAGCTTTTCGATTTAAAAGAGAAAAAAAAACTTAATATGCAGACTGTGTTTATAGATCATGATTATGCAGTAAGTTATTTATTGTGATGAGAAAATTGTTTGATGAATGGTCTTTTTCTTCATTTTCTGGTTATTAGTACTGTTCAACTGTTTTCTGTGTGTGCGCTTGGTTTTTTTTTTTTGACTCGCATTTCTATTGTTGGCAGAGTTTGGCAACACTAAGTGGAAATTGCGCATGCACTCCCTTGGCATAAGGGTTGTTTAACTATTGTCAGTAAAGCATTGTCATTGTCATTATCATTCTCTCCCTCCCTCTCTCTCTCTCTCTCTCTCTCTCTCTCTCTCTCTGTCTCAGTCTAGATATCTCTCTCGCTCTCTGTCTGACTATATGTCTGTCTGTCTCTACCTCGCATGTGTACGTCTTTTTTGTGTGTAGCTTCTATCTGTCTCTGTCTTTCTGTTTGTCTATTTGTTTGATTGGCTGGCTGGCTGGCTGGCTGGCTCTCTCTCTCGCTCTCCCCCTCTCTCTCTCGCTCTCTCTCTCTCCCTCTCTGTGTCACACACACACACACACACACACACACACACACACACACACACACACACACACACACACGCGCGCGCGCGCGCGCGCGCGCGCTCACAGTCATAAACACAGACTCATGCGCGCGCCCATTCACACACCCACACAGAAACGCACGAACGCTTACACATACGTACGGATACACGCACAAACGCACGCACCCTGTCTCTCTCTCTCTCTCTCTCTCTCTCTCTCTCTCTCTCAATAAATAAAAAAAAAAAAAATAAATAAATAAGTAAATACATCCACACATACACGCACCTGTCATACATTTGCTTTCTGCTACTAAACATAACCATGAACGGAAAAATAGTACATATACTAAAGACAGGACACACTTAATGACAGTATAGCACACTGAAAAGCAGTATGACACACTGAAAGACAGTAGGACACACTGAAAGACAGTAGGACACACTGAAAGACAGTAGGACACACTGAGAAACAGTACGACACACTGAGAGACAGTATGACACACTGAGAGACATTAGGACACACTGAAAGACAGTAGGACACACTGAGAGACAGTAGGACACGCTGAAAGACAGTAGGACACATAAAGACAGTAGGACACGCTGAAAGACAGTAGGACACATTGAAAGACAGTAGGGCACGCTGAAAGACAGTAGGACACATTGAAAGACAGTAGGACACGCTGAAAGACAGTAGGTCACGCTGAAAGACAGTAGGACACATTGAAAGACAGTAGGACATATTGAAAGACAGACGGACACATTGAAAGACAGTAGGACACATTGAAAGACAGTAGGACTCGCTAAAAAGACAGTAGGACACGCTGAAAGACAGTAGGACACACTGAAAAACAGTAGGACACATTGAAAGACAGTAGGACACATTGAAAGACAGTAGGACACACTGAAAGACAATAGGACACACTGAAAGACAGTAGGACACATTGAAAGACAGAAGGACACACATTGAAAGACAGTAGGACACAATGAAAGACAGTAGGACACACATTGAAAGACAGTAGGACACACTGAGACACAGTAGGACACATTGAAAGACAGACAAGGACACATTTGAAGGACAGTAGGACACATAGAAAGACAGTAGGACATACTGAAAGACAGTAGGACACATTGAAAGACAGTAGGACACATTAAAGATAGAAGGACACATTGAAGGACAGTAGGATACATTGAAAGACAGTAGGACACACTGAAAGACAGTAGGACACATTGAAAGACAGTAGGACACATTGAAAGACAGTAGGACACACTGAAAGACAGTAGGACACGCTGAAAGACAGTAGGACACACTGAAAGACAGTGGGACATTGAAAGACATTAGGACACATTGAAAGACAGAAGGACACATTGAAGGACAGTAGGACACATTGAAGGACAGTAGAGCACACTGAAAGTCAGAAGAACACACTAAAAAACAGTAGGACTCGCTAAAAGACAGTAGGACACACTGAAAGACAGGACACAGCGAAAGACAGTGTGACACAGTAAAAGACAAAAGGACGCACTGAAAGACTGTAAGACACAGTGAAAGACAGTAGGACACGCTGAAAGACAGCAGGACACACTAAAAGACAGTACGACACATTGAAAAGAGCAGGACACCCAAAAAGAGATTAGGACAGTGAAAAACTGTAGGACACTTGAAAGACAGGGAGGACACACTGAAAGACAGAAGGACACACTGAAAGACAGTAGGACACAGCGGAAGACAGTAGGACACAGTGAAAGACAGTAGGGCGCGCTGAAAGACAGGAGAATACATTGAAAGACAGTAGTATACATTGGAAGATAGAACGACGGGATGACAGACAGAAGAAAAATATAACAGAGAGAATGAAACAATGGCAGAGAAAAAAAAACAACGTCAGAGAGACAGAAACCATGACAAGAAGACGGAAAGAATGACAGACAGGAGGAGGCAATAAAGGAGAGAAGAAAACAATGAGAGACATAAGGAAAATAATGAACAACAAGAGAAAACAATGAGAGACATAAGGAAATAATGAACAACAAGAGAAAACAATGACAGACAGCAAGAGGCGGGCAGCAAGCACTGACTCACGAAAGGTTTCTGTTTAAAAACACACACATACACACACACACGCGCGGACACACACATGCGCGGACACACACACACACACACACACACACACACACACACACACACACACACACACACACACACACACACACACATCTCGGGCTTTGTCCACTATTCTCTTATTTTGCCTTTCTTTTTCTTCTTTTCCTCTTCCAATTCGTCTTTGTCGTAATATCATTCTTTTTCTACTTTTAATTTTCTCTTTTCTCCCATTTTTTTTTTTTACTCCTGTCTCTGTAGTGTTTATGATTTCATTCATTTATTTCATTGTTTGTTTTGTTTTGTTTAGTTTCATGCACTTACTTATTATTGCTGTATTACGTGTTGGTCCCTCTCCGATACTCACCATAAGCTTTTCTAAAATGCACAGGTACTATTCATATGCCTGTCGTTGTCAAGTGCTTTTCGTTTATCACAGAAAGTTTAATAACAACAGAAAAAAAAATATGAGAAAGCTCTTTGAAAAGAAAAAAAAAAAAAGAAGAAAAGTCTTAGTCTTTATTTGTCATTTTGTTTTATTCTGTCTCAGTCTCTCTCTGTGTCTCTGTATGTGTCTGTCTGTCTGTCTGCCTGCCGGCCTGCTTGTTTGTGTGTCTGTCTCTGTCTGTCTGTCTGTCTGTCAGTCTCTCTCTCTCTCTCTCTCTCTCTCTCTCTCTCTCTCTCTCTCTCTCTCTCTCTCTCTCTCTCTCTCTCTCTCTCTCTCTCTCTCTCTCCGTTTTTACTTATTTTTTGAAACTCCCCAAATTCATAACCACATCAAAGACCTACGGCAAGAGAACTTGAACACAAAAACGTATACTAACCATTGCCCAGTGTCAGCTCTGTCCCTAAACAGACAGAGTGACCATCACCTGCCACAGACGGCCGCAAAGAAGAAGAAATAGTTCTGTGCTGATGACACGGAGGCCACACCTTTTACACATACTTGTACCTTTTCAAAGGTGGAGAGGCTCCGTGTTGCACATCATCTGATGAGCATCACGGTGAAACCTGTGCTCACAGCGTGTCGGGATTAAGACTGTACCCATCGTCAACACAGCGCAGGCCTCCAAGGGTGGTACAGGACTGCTCCAAAGGCAGGTGAAGACAGTGCTTCTCTGGGTCCTCCCCAGCACCTTCGGGTGTTTCTTTTCTCCTCACAGCGTGTCGGGATTAAGACACAAACTTAGATAAAAACAAAAAGCACTTTACTGCAGACTCCCATAATAACCTTGTTCACACATATATTTTCCCCAGATGTGATGTTTCAGTGTCTAAAAGAGGTGAAGGCGAGGATTGCTGAACTGGCGTAATAGCGGGACTATTTTGATGGGCGAACTGAAAACTCATTTAATCATGAATACAAGTAATAAGTAAAATGAATAAAAAAAACGATAGATAGATAGATAGATAGATAGATAGATAGATAGATAGATAGATAGATAGATAGATAGATGGCTAGACAGGTAGATAGACAGAGACATATCGATAGCTAGATAAATGAATAAATACATAAACAAAAGAAAAAACGGCCTCTATCAGGGGGATGGTTTAGTCTGGGCCTTAAAGTTAAACGTTAAAGTAAGCTACGTCAGAGGTGTACCGTGCCTGGGGCTCAGCATGACGGAGGAGCCCCCATCCCTCCCCTTCCACTGCATCATAACTTCCCTGAACAGAGTCAGGTACCCATTTACCGCTGGGTGGACAGACAGTGTTTTCAAGTAAAAAAACAAAACAAAACATTGACCCCACGCATAGCTCGAACTGATGATCGTCGGCTCCGCAGACAAATGCTGTAACCATTCAACTTCGGACCTCTCTTGTTCATGCCTTAGTACTCTCCTAAATTTCAAAGTAACTGCCCTTCTGCGATTGGTATGCGATACCCAAATGTCAGCTGTCTCTCTGCCTCCACAATGTCCTTGGGTTGAGAGTTTCAATTTCTGATTGTTCTTTGAGTTTTTTTCTTCTTCTTCTTCTTCTTCCCCTCCTTCTCCCCCTCCTGTTGTTTATTGTTTTCCCTTTCTTTCTTTCTCAGTCTCTTGAACGTTTCTTTTCTCCTCCTCTTCCTTCTCACGTTTTTCTTTTAAAAAAAAAAAAATCTCCCTGCTATCGCAAAGAAATCAAGGGACACAAGCCTGCCACCGGAGCCGCAAGAGGGAGAGAACTCAATGTAATGGAAGCGGCTCCTATTGCGCCGCGACGTGAGCGGGCGGTAATAAACAGATCATCAGTGATTATCGGCCCTGCGAGCAACTTCCGCTATCCCCCTTCTCGTGGCGACCGACTCCGCCTTGCCATTGAGGATACACTCTCGGCTGTCCTTGACGTTTGAGGCGCAAGCGGCAAGTTTTACAACCCCGAAGGAGACCCTAGATTGGAAACGAGATCGCTAACGATTATTGCTCGCATTTGAGAGGCCCCCCTCTCTTCTTCCAAAATGCCAGGACTTCCAAATTTACAATTTACAGGTGTGACGAACCAAGAGACAAGAAGCTTGAAGACCGCGTCACTGTCAGGACAAGATAAAACGACCGGGCAATTTACATCAGCCGAAACTGCCGCTAACGAGTCACAGCTGGGTAAAGAGGGGACGATTTATGTCAGAAACTCTACCTAGGCGAAATATTCATCAGGGGTCTAAAACGAGCCAACACAAAGCTATCTTTTCACCTGGCACCTCAAACAATTTTCACGAGGTGGCAGACCCGTACCTTAGCCTGGCCAAGGGAGGTAAATGACGAGCCTCACCTTGGCGTTCATGTTGCAGGTAGCTCAGCCTAACGCCCGAATAGCAGTTTAGATGAGCAAAAGTTTAAGTCCGCCGTTTTAAGTTTACGTTTCTTGCACTCCTTGGAGAAATAGCCACCGGTTGTAGACTTCTTTTGGGTTATGTTGCCAGGTTGTTTTAAAACCGAATGTGTCTCCCAAGTTGATTTAAACTCGCGGCTAGAAGCCACACACGATGTAAAAAAAATGATAATAATGAAAAAAATAAAGATAATGAAAAAAAGAAAGAAATCAAAGCATTGTTAACTTTCTTTTTGGTGATAATATCAAGGTACCGTATCGTCGGTATGAAAATAGAGACGGAAACTGTGTTGTGGTGCTTTCTCTCAGCTGTCATTTCTTTGTCCTTCTTCTTCTCTTCCCATTCCTTCCTTGTTTGTCACATTTGCTTGCTTTGTCGACAGGAGTCCCGAAGGTCGAAATAAGGCGTTTGTCACTGGCATGTATTTTGTCCGTTGCTTTGGTTGTCTGGGAACTCAGTGTATTTTAACCCAAAGCTGACTGCGTGCGTTTCCCATCAGCAAGTACACATATACAGATCCCAGTCCTCACACACATACAGTTCCTTAGGCAATTATGCTAAACATACAATCACCGGGAAAACTTGCTCCACAGAATTCTTAAAGTTGGATTAGACAGGCAGTGTTCCAGGCTCCAAGTATGTCCCGTCAACTGAGAAGAAAAAAAATCATAAAGTGTCATGGATTAAAGATTCACATAGAGTACGAATCTCTTTCAGGAAAAAGGTTGGTACATAATGTTGCAGTATGGACGCTTTTTTGCATCCCAGTTTGTCTAACCAGGAGGCAAACGTTGCGCTCTTAGCCATCTCAGGATTACACAGTTCAGAAGACACATGGCTTCTCAGACTCTGAATTCAAGACACCATCTGTTTCTCACACCCTTTCTCACTGACTGCCGAGCCCTTCTCCAGAGTCTTCAGTTCATCCAGAAAGACCAGGTCCAGAACACACGTGGCGTTACAGTGGATCTCACTGTGGTGTTAAGGGCATGAGGTACCTCACCAACTCTCCGAACTACGCAGCAAACAGGAGAAAACTGCCCGTCAAATGTCTTGTGGAGAAGTCCAGACCCACCTTTAAAAAGCCACTTCAGAACTACGTGGAGAGGACCTGAGAAGGATGGCATCTACCAGCTGGAAAAGGCGCAACATTTCCCCGTCTGTATATTGAGGACAGGACATTGTGAGCTGTGCCACATCTCTTCAGACTGAGGATTTCTTACACAGTCGTGTGCCCAAGTGGCTCTAGTCCACAGACCCCAGCTCACATTCAGACGCCGCCACAGAGGCTACATCATTTACATAACAGGGGACAGTGGGGTCCAGCGGAGGCCTGGGAGGTGGGGGGGGGGGGGGGGGGGGGGGGGGGGGGGGAGGGGGGGGGGGCTTCCTCCGGAGCGGGAAGGGGGAAAGCGTGCCGAAATTGCAATTTTCCCAGCACGCGGGGGGATGGAAAGGCGGCGGAGGAGGGGGGGAAGGGGTCCAGAAACTCAGGACATTCACTGTCTCTACAGTCAGTTGAATCGTTCAGTTTGTTAGGACTGTTTTGAACCTCATGCAGTTAGACCTGTCTATGTGTAACGAATTGTCAACGTTGCGAAAGTGGTGTGTCGATAACTGAGAATGCATGAGTGAGTCAATGGGAGAGTTGGGAGCAGTATGGTCACATTGTGATGACATAATCAGTTGTCTGTTTAAATTCCTGTCACATTTCAAAGATCGTGGCTTTATCAAGCTTCGTTAGATGCTGTGCGGTTGTTTTGGGATTAGATGGGTGACCTGAAGAGACTGGTCCTACTTAGGTACAGTCTCTTTGGTTTGGTGTTGTTTCTAATAGTATGGCTGTTATCAACCTTCAGTCGATCAACAGAAAACTGTATGCCTTCGGTCAAAGTTTCTAGGGATTCGGAAAGACCGATTTCTCTCCCCTGTGTCACATCTGTTCATCTGCTCTAAGTAAAGCTAGTCAGATTTAGGTAGAACTTTCATTTATCACATTTTACAGCTGCTTGTTGCAGATAGATATTCAATCATAACCTCCGTTAAAAATGATTTATTTTGACCTTTTTTGAGGGTTTCATAGTCAAGTAAAGAGTTTCACAGGGTAAGTCTCGCTTTCTTTCATGTCCCATCACACAAGATTGAGTGGAGGTGGTGTAACAATATAGATGCAGTCCTTGCCTCCTGGAAGCTTTTGCTTTGTCGCATCACAAAGAAAGCGTGGCTGTATCAAGCTGCGTTCGACGTTGTGTTCTTGGCTTAGGACAAGCATATTTTACCGGAGACACAGACCCTGTGGAAGGCCAGTCCGTTTGATTTTACTACCATTGGCACGTCGGCCGCCATTTTGCTTTACCCTAATACAGGATCGGTAAGAAACAGATGAGGGAGAAAGGGGGGGTGGGGGTTTGGGGAATGCAGAGCAGAGGATGTGTGTGTGGGGGGGGGGGGGGGGGGTAATTAACCGTCAGATTATATCATGCAAGATTTGAAACGGACATAGTGAGGTGGACTTTTTAAGCCGTTCCGAACTCATGGTTGTAGTGACACACGAACTGCTTGCTGTCAGCAACGACCTGCAGTCTGTACACTGTTGGCCTCGGCCAAGGAGCGGAGGGTCAAACCCGCGTCTGTCGGTTGGTTGGTTGGTTGGTGGTCTGTATGTTGACGATGTGTCGGCCCCTGATGTGTGCCTCTCATCGCCTTCCCCCTATCCCCCTCCCTATCCTCACGTGGTGTTGGCTGGGCCATAACAACATGAAATAGTCTGTTAGTGTTACTGACCCGAAGGGGGCGACACTTGGTAGCAAGATGGGGTGTGGATCAAGGACGAAAAAAAAAAAAAAAACTTTGAGTGTGGAACCTTTGATGACTGGGTAAATAGATTCAGCAGCATTACGCAAAGGCTGGTTGATCTATTTTAATGAAATCTTTTCTTTTTTCAAAGGCGAAACGTGGCCCGTCATCTGAAGACGAACCCGTTAAAACTGGATTTGAATAATCAAAACTGAATGCGAATCCTCAAAATTGGATGTGATAATCGAAATGGAATGCGAATCATCAAAACTGGTTGTGAATCATCAAAATTGGTTGTGAGTCATCAAAATATGGATCCGAATCATCAGATTGGACGTGAATCTTCAAAATGGGATGTACATCTTCAAACTGCGGATCCATGACTCTTTTTGACTTTCCGTAAAGGTCGGCACTTTGAGCGCCTTTCTAGTTTGCTTGTTCATTTATGTTAGGGTTTTTTGTTTGTTTGTTTGTTTTGAAAACTCTGTGTGTGTGTGTGTGTGTGTGTGTGTGTGTGTGTGTGTGTGTGTGTGTGTGTGTGTGTGTTTCAATTTTCAAACAACCGACTCACCTCAGCAAGGCGATCAAGACACTCCATACTGTGAACTTCATGACCGGAAGCAAATTTCCCCAACGCCAGTCGAAAGACCTCCGCCTGCAAGTTTCAATAGGCTCACAGTGAAGCATGGATGCCACAGCTGGCAATCCTTCCCCAGGGTCCATAGTCGGCAAGGTGTTACGGTCCTTGGTCGGCAAAGTGTTAACGGCCCTTGGGTCGGCAAATTGTTAACGGTCCCTTGGTCGGTAAAGTGTGAATGGTCACTGGTTGGTAAAGTACTAACGGTCACTGGTCGGTAAGTCTTAACGGTCACTGGTCGGCAAGTCTTAACGGTCACTGGTCGGTAAAATGTTAACGGTCCTTGGTCGGCAAGGTGTTAACAGTCACTTGTCGGTAAAGTCTTAATGTTCACTGGTCGGCAAAGTGTTAACGGTACCTGGTCGGCAAAGTGTTAACGGTCAGTGGTCGGCAGTGTGTTAACGGTCCCTAGTAGGCAAAGTGTTAACAGTCCGTGGTCGGCAAAGTGTTAACGGTCCCTACTAGGTAAAGTGGTAACGGTCCCTGGTCGGCAAAATGTTAACGGTCCGTGGTCGGCAAAGTGTTAAGAGTCTATAGTGGGAAAAGTGGTAACGGTCCCTAGAAGGCAAAGTGATAACGGTCCGTGGTCGGCAAATGTTAACGGTCCCTGGTCGGGCGAGTGTGGGTGCGGCAAACTGTTAAGAATGCGGAAATGCAGGGCATCTATCTGTTTCGATGTTATCCCTGCCTTCTGGAAATTTTGTGCCGGTATTTTCTCTTTAACCATGCTGCTGTTTTTTTGTTTGGGGCTTTTGTTTTTTCAACTCCCCCATCTTCCTTTAATGTCGTCCACTCTTTTCCATCTATCTTCGTGGCCCATTCGTCTCTTTGTTCTGGACATTGTTCACGTTTTCTTGTGTTGTAGTTTATCACGTGCTAGTTTGGTGTTGTAGTCTGCTGGTTAGATAGTGAGAATTCAATCTTTAGAACAGGCACTAGCTCTGAATTCTGCAGTGATGTCAGCCAATCTACCTTTTTTATTTTGAACGCGTTGAAATAGTTTAATGCTGAACAATTAAGTAGTGGGGGAAAACAAGTGCAGACTAACAATTCTTCTTCCGTCATTATAGTATAGTTTAAATTTGTTTTGCGATTAAAAATCATCCGACTGGAATAAAATTTAGCGGAATCGGGTCGGGCGTTCTGGAGGGCCTGTTTGTCCCCCTCCTTAGAGATGTCAATATATCAATTAATATGGTATACAGACCGTTGCACATTATATTGTACATGAACTTTTTTTCGTGACACGGAGTGATGTTTTTCCCGTTTCTTTCAACCTGGCGACAGTTCTGAAGAGACAGTATGGAACTGAAACTGGTCCGACCTTCCCGACCATGAGATTAAAACGGTTAGTAACTTGGCTACATTCGGGTGCAACACGACTACCAAAGATGTCATAGTGGACGGAGATAAAAAAAAAAAAAGACCAACAGAGTAGCGAGGAGGACCCTTCAACACAAGCTTGAAACCACCACGACAAAGCAAGTGTTGCCGTCAGTAGGAGGCTTAGTTGGTGGATGTCCTTATCACGTTGACTCAGAACAGGCGCCACTGAACACCACCGAAGTGACTCGGCAGCAGTGCAGTGTCTCCTCTGGTGGGTTGCCTCTTGACGATTTGACATTGACTGCTCCCCTGTGGATTTGCCGGCGCTGGGGCTGCGGCGGGACGGGCGGGTCTGTGGCTGTGGATGGGGGTCGGAATGACCAGCGTGGGTGCAGTGCCTTGAAGGTGGCAAAGAAGATGAAACAGCTAAAAAAAAAAAAAAAAAAAAAAAAAAAGACATTGAAACCACTAGAACGTCGCCGCCTTCAGCAGGGCAGCGAAAATGGCGATGTTATTGCTGGGCACCCGCGAGATTTAAACTCGCAACGTATGACTGCAAACTCAGTGCTCATGTACCACTGAGCCCGCCAGTAAGACGCCACAGTTGCGGTTTGTGTAGCAGGAGGAGGTTGGAGAGCAAGGGCGGGGGGAGGGGGAGGGGGGTGTGTGTGTGTGTGTGTGGGGGGGGGGGGGGGGTTAACTCTTTTGGTGCCGACAAAGCGAACAAAAACAGCAGCAAAAAGCCATAGCAAGGCTCGGTATCGATAATAGTCAAGTGCTTCTTCAATTCAAGGGAAGCTACTCAAAGATCAAACAAGAACAGTTTTCCTTCATTTTTTTTTTTAAAGAATGAAGAGAATGGGTTCACAAGGGATACAGTTACAGGACACGGAAAAGAATGTTTAAAAAATAAATAAATAAATGAAATTGAAAAAAAAAAAAAAAAAAGGTGCAGGGAAAGTACAGAAGTTCAGCACACGTGGAGGCGAAAGGGTTAATAAGCGCGGCGGATGGACGGCTAGTCCCCCGCACACAGGAACGAATGGCGCCGGCACAGATCTGATACTTGAACTCCAATGAATCCGTCCCTCAGAGGCGAGAAGGTGCCGCCCCAAACACCTGCCCTCCATACCTTCGTTTGCAAACTCCCTTGATTTGCAGTCCGCCTCGCCCCTCCCACCAGAGGAGAGTTCCTCACCAGAAGGTTTTTTTTTTTCGGCATCCAGTGGGGGTATTCATAGGGGACGTGCGTTCAAATCTAAATGCAAATGAGATGAGTCTTCTGCCAAGGACGTCGTCACGTAGGATGTGTTCCGGGGAGGGAGGTTTTCGGTTATGGCGTGACACTTTCGGTGTGGTGACAGTTTTTTTATCTGTCTAATGGCGTGGCAGATTCGTACCCAACTCCCCGCCCTTTTACCGCTGTTTGTTTGTTTGTTTGTTTGTTTTATCAAAAGGGGACTCCATAGTCAGTTGGCTAGAGCGTTAGCATGCGGTGCCGACGATTATGACTTTGAACCACACGTAGGGGCCGGAATAGCATGCACCTTCCCCGAAGATGGAGTATGGCTGCCGTAATGGCGGGGTGAAAAATAAAAAGGTCACACACACACACAACTCCACTGCTTGTCTGCACAGGCAGTGTCCGCAGGAGTATCAGCCTGCGTACGCAGAAAGAAAGAAAGAAAAGAACCTCACGTGGGGTCCGATTTTTTACGGATTAAAACTGCCCACCCAGCAGCGGTAATTGGGTACCTGATTCAGATCAGGGAAGGTTAAAGGCGGCGGAAGGGGGGGGGATCCATTTTCCATC
>JADBJO010000572.1:45000-47500 GCA_016801955.1 Conus betulinus
TATGTCGAGCTCTGTGATTTCATCGAATTCCGTAAACTTTCCACACGATGGGCACAAAGCGCAGCGTGCGTTTACATGTTGGAATTGGAGGGGCTTCACAATGCTTTCCTTCATAGACTAAGATAGAGGGGAAGAAAAGAAGGGAAGGGGTGGGGGCGGGGGGCGGGGGGCTGAAGGGAAAGAACTAGCTGAACCTCATTCGAGTCCATCAGTGTGGAACGGTTTTTCTTTTTTCTTTCTTTATATCTTTCTTTCTTTCTTTTCGTTCGTTCGTTCGTTCCGTTCGTTCCGTTCGTTTTCGTTCGTTTTCTCTTACAGTTTCGTCATAACAGATCTGGACTGGCAAAGTCCATAAGTTAGCAAGTCGAAAACGTGTCTTTGAATTTCTGAATATTTTTCTTCTTCTTCCCCACGTATTCCACAAGACACCACGACCCGTTTTTTAAAACCTTTGTCAGATGTTGTCTTCCAGCTTCGGTATTGTTGTTGTTGTTGTTGTTTCACCCACCTTTTGTGAACTCGAGGTTAGCCGCTGGCACTGCACGAGTCACTTCAACCGATGTTGAGGAGATGAGTCCGAAGTCATTAGCTAAACCATTCGTCTGCTGCTTCAACGGCAAGTTTGAACAGACTGAGGACGTTCAGCCGTGTCTAATTCACACATAACAGGCTTTGATCTGAACAGATGAATCCTGACGCTCAGCCAATGATAACCCTGTTTTAGGCTCATGACCTCTGACCTAAAAAAAATAGTGGTTAATGCCCAACAGGCAAATGGCAGTAAAAAAACAAAAACAAAACAGCAGCAACAACAACATCAACAACAAAGAAAAAAACAACAACAACAAAATTTGTTCTGACCGTACAAAAAAGTGTCCAGGCAAAGTCATGTTTTAACGCTATGGGCAGGATGGAGTTTGACGAAGGAGGGATGGGGATGGGGGTTGGGTTTTGAAAGGAGGGGGCGGGAATCAGTATATTGCCTTCTGATTGACCATCTTTCACTGACACGCCTGAGTGTTTTTAAAATGGGGTCTGCTCTAGGTGTTCTTTTGTTTGTTTGTTTGTTTGTTGTTTGTTTGTTTGTTTAGCCCTTTGTCATAAGGGTTTGCCTTGCGAGCCGATGATCGGTACTTCGAACACTTTGTTGTTGTTGTTGTTGTTGTGTGTTGTTGTGTTGTTGTTGTTGTTGTTGTTGTTGTTGTTGTTGCTGCTGCTGCTGCTGCTGCTGCTGCTGCTGCTGCTGCTGATGATGATGATGCTTAAAAAACCCTTTCGGACCACCCAGCAGTGAACAATACCTGTTTCAAGGAAGGTAACCCTGGCGGAAGGCCAAGGATGGGCTCCGTCTTCCAGAATACCGTGCTTCGCACACAGTGGCCCTCTAACACTTCTACGGCCATTAAGCTGCGGGGCTTTAATTGTTTTTTAACCAAAGTTTTTGTCCTATCGTGTGTCTAACAGCACGTTTCACAAAAAAAGGGTTTGACCGTAACAGTTTCGACGGCTTGCCCATCCGTGTATTTAAATCGATCGTGTAGCAGCACCTTTAGTGAGCTGTCAGTTGAGAGACGATTCGTGTCTGGTGCGCGCGCGCGCGCGCGCGCGCGCACGCGTGTGTGTGTGTGTGTGTGTGTGTGTGTGTGTGTGTGTGTGTGTGTGTGTGTGTGTGTCTGTCTCTGTCTGTCTGCCTGTCTGTCTGTTCGTGAGTGATGAAAGAGTGAGTGAGTGATCGGTGTCATCGGCGGAGTTAATGAATATGCTCCAGGTGTGGTTTGCGTCACCGGCGGTGTTAATGTGTTCCTGTGGCGGTCGATGTCATCGGTGGAGCTGATCAACATGTTCTGGTGGTGGTTTGTGTCATTGGTGGTAGTAATCAATATGTTCTGGTGGTGGTTTGTGTCATTGGTGGTAGTATCAACATGTTCTGGTGGTGGTTTGTGTCATTTGTGTCAACATGTTCTGGTGGTGGTGTCATTGGTAATGCTAATCAACATGTTCTGGTGGTGGTTTGTGTCATTGGTGGTGCTAATCAACATGTTCTGGTGGTGGTTTGTGTCATTGGTGGTGCTAATCAACTTGTTCTGGTGGTGGTTTGTGTCATTGGTGGTAGTAATCAATATGTTCTGGTGGTGGTTTGTGTCATTGGTGGTAGTAATCAATATGTTTCTGGTGGTTGTTTGTGTTACTGGTGGTGGTAATCAACTTGTTTTGGTTGGTTGTGTCACTGGTGGTGGGTAATCAACATGTTCTGGTGTTGTTGTTTGTGTCATTGGTGGTGCTTATCAACATGTTCTGTTCTGGTGGTGGTTGTTTGTGCCATTGGTGGTGTAATCAATATGTTCTGGTGGGTGTTTGTGTCACTGGTGGTAGTAATCAATATGTTCTGGTGGTTGTTTGTGTCACTGGTGGTAGTAATCAATTGTTCTGGTGGTGTTTGTGTCACTGGTGGTAGTAATCAATATATTCTGGTGGTTGTTTGTGTCATTGGTGGTAGTAA
>JADBJO010000572.1:55000-60000 GCA_016801955.1 Conus betulinus
GATGCCACTTCTGTTTTATGATGAGCTCTAGGGGGATTTGAAACCACAACCGCTGCGAATGCGATCTGGCAGATTTTACGCTCAAAGGGACCCCCAAGCTAGCTTGACAGGAAGGGAGAGGGGGGAGGGGAGGGGAGGGGAGGGGGGGAGAGTTGGGATGTACTGTCAGCCTTATAGGGACACGCTGGTCACAGTCGTCACAGTGTGTGGCCGATGGTTTTATTGGTCGTCCGCTGTCAGCCAGGTCTGGGCTACTTTACACACGGATTTCAAGCTACTGTGTCTGGTCTGGCGGGTTTAGGTGATGTCATGTTCGGTTCCGTTCAACGGTTCACTCCCACTTTAGGTTCAAATCTCTGTGTCTGCCGGGGTATAGGTTATATTAGTGTAAGGGGGAGGAGAGAAGAGGGAGAGTTCGTAAGAGTAGGAGAAGAGGAGAAGCGTGCGGACACCATCTCCTCACATCAACACCAGCTCGTTGGTTTCCTCTTTCTTGTATTTCAAATCAGAATTGAACCATCGGACTGAAGTGACTTATTAAAATACACAACAATGATAATCATAAACATGAAGCATTATGGAAAACACAGATACTGAAGAACGTACACATTCAACATTAGGAATAGTTTCCTAAAGTACAAAGGTTCACAACAGGAAAGAGTCCAAACGTTAACAAGGCACATATAATACAAATTAAGCTAAGATGGATATCAACTGTTTATTGTGAAATTTTAAAGTCATAGATGAAAAAAAAAATGTCCAAATATCATCATTGCAGCACATAGACATGATAAATTAAGGTGCAACGATTTACCCAACAAAAAAAAAAATCCAGAAGGCGGCTCCGTTGCTAAAGGGAGGAGGTAAAAACCATGTATTTGACAAAACAGTTATGTCATAATGGCCTCCCCGTTGTGAACGGCAGGAGTTACGAACAATCATAGGCATGGACAATGAAGAATAGCGGATACGTGTTATAAATGAACATACATAAACATACAAGGAGACTTCCCTGTCGCGCGAACGACAGAAGCTGTCGACAATCCGAAGTGTGGACAACACAATGAAATTGATGAAACATGTATTGCAAAAAGGCGCAAAAAAGGCCTCCTCCTCGTTGCGAACGGCAGGGATGTGGACACCGACATTGGCAAATACACAATTTTCAATGGCAAGGCATCACTTGGACCAGATAGAAGTTACACAATCGTCTGAAACGTGATAAGAAAAGTGGAAACTACCGGTCATCTGCGTGGTGTCCACATGGTCGACAACATCCAGAAAGGACACACAGCGCTAAGTAGCCAACGAACGCTAACTCTGTTGTCTGTACCATCACACCCACCTCAAGATAGTGCGTGCTACACGGCTCACGTTTCACCCGTCATACCCCGCTCCAACAATGCATGTCTGGAGTTTTCGGCCCAGCAAGGTACCCATGGGTGTAAATACATCAACAAACAAGCGCTCACAAATTAACCGATTAAACAAACAAATAAATAAGCAAAGAAACAAACCAGCAAACAGATCGACAGATAGCTGCTTGCATTAACAATAAAACACAAAACAGCCACATGAACGTACAAACAACCGAACAGCATCCAAGTAATTGATTGCCTGATTACACAACAAAACAACCACGCGGCCATTCAGTCGATCCAAGTGTAAACTATTGAACAAATAAACAAAACACACGTTTGCAGTTACGCAGCAACTCAGACCAACAGAGGAATCATCAAAAGCTATTATCACTGACAGTATCTTAATCATTTTGAACACACTGTTACTAATCCTGTCCGTTTCGCCAGCCCAGCAAGGCCGACGTTCACAAGCCAGTTCGTCTAGTGTTCAAAGACTAGGAACCTGCAGCGCGTGTGTTAAAGTTAATCCACCGATCATGATAAAAGAAGGAGATGTCTCCAATTTATGCATTCTGGCATCAGTTTATTGATTACCAACAATAGAATCTGTGATAATACTGAACTGCAGCTTTCAGTTTCAGGAAACGCTGGTTCCTTCTCATTCACAGAGGTACTTGTAAAACGATGGTGGAAATTTAGTTTTTTTTTTACATTGTGAGTTATTTGAAAATGTAGTTTGAACAATCAAATATAAGAACGTAAAGCCTTAACTTCCATCTATTAATACGTTCCATTCTAAGTGGTACATTGCAAAACTTTAGGCAAAGCATCAAGACACCTTGGCATTCACGAAAACTTGAATAGCGGAGTCAGCGTCACAGCCTTCACCACTCTCAGCCCTGTGAAGAAACGGCCTCACAGCCAGCACGCTGCCATGCTACAGACCTCCCAGCCTCTTTGAACGAGGTGTTGTGTCAGGACCCCCTTGTGGCCACAGCCACGCCTGAGCAGCTATGGAACCGTTAGAGGTGTCTAACTCAACATCAGATGCAGCATTACAGGGCTGCCATAGCTGTCTCCAGATCCCTGACTGATAATCCAAACCACACGGCCAGACCAACAACAGGGGCGGACCACCATGTGAATGGGCTGGTTCCAAAAGGGCGAAGGGGAGCATCACAAACAAACCCTTCACGTTGTTCCCGTATCTTGGGCGAAACCCGACAGGGGTCAACTCCGTTGCCAATGATTTCGCTTTGTGGAAATCAACCTGTCTCAAGACTCGAGCTCTCCTCAGCGGAAACAACCGGACCCCCAAGGCTGTTTTCCCGGCCTCTAAGTATCCTTCCAAACCAAGCCGACCTGACCAGCCAGGGTCAAGTGCTCGGGCCTGCCGAGTGACCACAGTCAGGCTGACACTTCAAAGTTACCCCTCACTGTGATCCCACACCTAGGATGAGGGCTGCATGTGGGTCGACTCCCTCGCTAAGGGTTCCCATGGTTGTGAACATCAACATTCCGAGCCTCATTTCTTGAAAGTCGATCTCCAATAGGTCCCATCTCTAGTGTGAACGATCAACTTCTGAAAACTCTGCAGGTTTCGCCTCAGATACGGGAACAACGTGAAGGGGTTGTTTTGATGCCCCCTTAACCCTTTTGGAACCAACCATTCACATAGTGGTCCGCCCCTGTTGTTGGTCTGGCCGTGTGGTTTGGATTATCAGTCAGGGATCTGGAGACAGCTATGGCAGGCCTGCAATGCTGTATGTGATGTCGTTAAGTTAGACGCCTTTGAATAAGGTTATGTTACTTCAAGTTCAACACCCAACGACACTTCAGGTTCAAATCTCTATGTCTGCCAGGTATAGGCTATGTTAGATTTGGTAAATTCACGTTCAAATGTCCGTGTCTGCGGGTTCATGTCATGTTGATTTTAATACGGTTACTTCATGTTCAACGTCCACTGCTCCTCCTGGTTCAAATCTCTGTGTCTGACGGGAGTAGGTTGTGTTTGGTTCGGTTACAATCAGTAAGATTTGGACAGAAAGACACTGTGGGGTTACTGAAAACAAGCCAAAACTAATTAAAAACACAGAACAGTGTGCAAAGTGACGGGTATGTAATTCATAATGTAGAACAGGCGAGTGAATGTTCGACAAATTTGTCCGCTTCAGACATCACAAACAACAAATATCACAAAATTCGCACAACGATACTCCCCCAATTCGCTTACAGCATTATTTTCTCATGCTGGTTGTGATCTGGTGAGTATGTTTTGTGCATTTGTTGTAATGCCTGTTGTTTGTAACGTGTGAAGGAAAGCATCTGCCTTGTATTCACGTGTCTGTACAGTATCGTGAACCAAATAAGCGTGACTTCACACTTTGTGTGTTTATTTGTGCATTGGCTTGCATTCAGATTCAATCCACGTCAACTTCATATTCAGATCTTTCTGTCTGCTGGGTTTAGGTTGTGTTAGGTTTGGTTTTGTTCTGTTCGACTTCTGCACCTTCTTCAGGTAATATGGTGAACAGGGAAAACTGGCGAGGAGAGAGAGAGAGAGAGAGAGAGAGAGAGAGAGAGAGAGAGAGAGAGAGAGAGAGAGAGAACTTAAAAACTCCACTCTCACAGAACACCAGCACGTTGAGATTGGCAGAGGGATTGGAATTCTTAATGTCTGACTGCATTCTGCAACTGAGCCACTCTGGCACCCAGAACCAACTTTTAACTTTTCTGCTTCTTCGTTCCCCTCGTCGTTCAGTTCAGTGCAAAGACAGAATTACTGGACCGCCGAACGAAGGAATAAACAAAATACAAAACAAACGCGTGTTTCAACCGATTTGGTCGTCTTCAGGCAAAGCAAAAAAAACATTGAAGAATGAAGACGAATGACAGTCACTGATATCTCCGAACCGGGGTGTAACAAGGTTACGGAATGGAAACACGGCTGAGGGGGAGACAACACGGGTTTAAAAATGATGACAGTAACTCGTATTGTCTCCCCGTATTTTGTAAGTTGTTTATACTTTCGTTTGGCGGCGGAGTAATTCTGTCTTTGCTCTTGTTTCCATTTTAGCCTGCAATTATCCCTCTTTGAAGTTCACTCTGGAGAAGCGAAGCTGAGTGGCTACATGTTCATCTTGTCACTATCATAAATGTTATTTGTTTTTCGCCCGAAGAAGACCCAAGAAGTCGAAATGCATTGTGTCTAGTCCTGTACTCTGTCTGTGTCCTTGGTGGTAACTAACCCCCTCTCTCTTTCCAATTTTGGTTCAGTCCGGGGTTCCGATGAAAGCTCTTTGAAGTTCACTGTAGCGGTCTGGATGAGAGCTGCTGTCCTAATTAGGTCCCACAGGGCCGCCGTGGAGCTTGACATCCAGGGCGTTGGTGTTGACAGGACCCTGCCCCTTGCTGTGTGCAGCTGTGGAGGCTGCGGTCATGGGGCTCTGAGCACAGGGACACTCGCCTGACTCTCCAGGGCCGCACACCGTGTGCAGGTGATGACACTGGCTATTGTGTCTAGTCCTCAGCCGGAAGACCTTCGCCTGTGCCTCTCCTCCGTAGCCGATGGGGGGGGGGGAGGGGGGGGGGGGGGGACGGTCATTTGGTCCGCGCTGGAGGATGTTGTTGCAGGCGTTT
>JADBJO010000572.1:65000-77500 GCA_016801955.1 Conus betulinus
TTGCTCTTGTAATTGTAAGCAACCTCAAGTGTCGTCCTGCATTTTCAACTGCTCATGAAAAAAAGTTCTCAAAATAGTGTTTCACGTGTCATGAAAATTGACACAGTTGTACCATACACTTTACAAATAAATGCGTAAATAAATGAATGAATGAATGAATGAATGAATGAATAAATAAATAAATAAATAAATAAGTGATAAATCAATAAATAAGTGAAATCAAGGCTAGGAGAGGTCTGACGGCTGGCATTAATTGTTTTTCTCAATTGTTGGGGGGGGGGGGGGGGGGGGGCACGTTGTCCCTGTTTTCCATCACCAGGGAAAGGACCCCCTTGTCTCCCCCGTGGAATCCCCAATCTTTCATAAAACTGATTCGTTCTGGACATGTACAAACAGCGTATCACACCCCCACCAAACCACTGATTGTAAAAAAAAAAAACAAAACCAAACCAAAAAACCACCAAACGGTTGAAACAGTCCTTTCCGACGATCCATCTTTTCTTGTGAATCGTTTGGCCCGAATGGAGCTGCGCTGTTGTTGTGATCGAGAATGTTTACAACACAGTCACCGGCTTCCTTCGTGTACACAGAACCCGAGCACAAGTAGCAACCACAGAAAAAGATGTGGACGGTGATGAGGATCTTCTCTAACTGGAAATAAGGAACCATGGTCTTTGCTGAATCACTCTTCAAGACATAACCCTAAAAGCCACGGATGGCTTCCCTAATAAACCGTCGAAAGAAATATACTAGCAAAGTAAAACCAGCGGAGAACATCATCCCAATTTTCACCAAATAATGTAACTTTTCTTCTTGTTTTTTTTTTCCCCTACAGGCACGTGCGAAGGAGATGGTGACACCCCTGAGAGATCTTCAACAGACAACATATCGGCTAACTCGACGTGGATGACGAGAACAACGTTAAGTAGACCCACTATGATAATGACACAATCCTCATCAACTAAAAGCACACACTCTCTCTCACTTCGGGCAACACAATTCTCATGAACAGCAATTATCCTCTGAACCACAGACGCGCATTCCTGCAAATGGCCCTAGACACTGAACTCACGAACATGTCTCGTAGATGAAGACAGACGGACAAGACACTGGTGTCAGTTCATCGGAAGCCGAAATCGATTCCTGTTCCCATGGCATCACCAGACGCAGCGTCAGCGCCTGAAACAATGCATGTCCTCAACCAGCAGCGGCAGGTTGTCGGTGGCAGGTCCCAGACCAAAGCATGAGGAGGAGGCCAGCAGGAGAGGTAGAGAAGGTTACATGACACGGAGCCGTGGTCCTGTCTGTGGGCACCCCCCTTCACTGGCGCACCGTTATCGTCAGGGCCTGGCGGCGCTGATCACCGGGCTCTCTCTCCTCCACACCACACTACGCCTTGCACGGCACAGGGCGAGGGCGTGGCCTGCGCTATTGCCGACCCACTGACAGACAAGAGATCGCCTTCCACGTGCAAAGAGTTGGAGGTGGGAGAGTGGGAAAGGGAGGGGAGAGAGAGAGGAGGAGGAGGGAGGAGGAGGGGGGGAAGGGGGACAGGTGAAGAGAGGGGGAAGAGGAGAGGTGGTGGGGGGGGGGGAGCCAGGCACAGGACCTGCGTGCCATCACACACACACGCACACACACAGACAGAGACAGAGAAGGAGAGAGAGGGGGAAGGACTGGTCAAGACAGTGTAGTAGTAGTAGTGTGGAGGAGGGACAGTGAGAACGGAGAGAGGGTGTGTGGCGAGGGGAGGTGTAGGTAGTCAGTGTGGCGTGCTATGGTGACCTGAACAGTCGGCACACACCAAGCCCGACCCTCGTGCTGGCAGGAGCGGCGGTCTGGTCAGTCTGACTGTCCCCCCCCTGTCTGCCCTTACATCAGCCAGCCAGCCACGCCGTGGGATACAAGAGGAAAAAAAAAAAAGTAATTTCTGTTCTTTACCGGTGATTGGACTCGTGACATAACCAGTGTAACTCCCGCGTGACTTTGAGGAGTTGTTAACGTTGGAGTTTCTAATCGTTTCTCTTCGAAACTTGAGCTGAAGTGCTGAAGATGGTGCCATTTGACGCATCAACGTTGACAAGTTACAGCTAAGACGACTCGAGTGAAGTCGAAGACAAGCCAAGACAGTTATGAATCTCAGGATCTTAAAAAGTAATTTTCTTTAAAAGTAAACGAAAGGAAAGAAAGAAAGAAAGAAAAAGAAATTTTTTTTTAAAGAAAAGAACACTGCTCGTTTTAGTGTGCGTTTCAGGCTTGGAAAGTGATGTTACTTGATTGAAAAGCACCCTTAACGAGATCTTTCTTGCTGCTTCAAAATAACGAGTAGTTTAAGATACAAAACCCAAGTATCAATTCTCTGGGTTTGAGAACTGGACAAAAAAAAGTCTAGGAAAAAAGAGTGGAAAAAAAGAGTGGTCAATGAAAAAGAGAAAAAAAAGATACTTGAAAAATTGGAAATTGGTTTTTGAAAAAAAAAAAAAAAGGGAAAAAAAAAGACCTGTGTCTTTAAAATCTGAAATTCAAAAAGTGATTTTTGAAAAGTGAACTTCATACAGTGTTCCATTGAAGACAGGATACATGTGGTGCCAGAGCTTTAGAACAGGATTCACTATCTAAAACAGTAATAAAAACCGTGTGACTAAATATGTGATCCTGCTGAATTATTGTGCGTAGTTTTATGTTTGTGTGTGCGTCAGACAACAGATGATTGCACAGATGTCCTAGGTGCGGAGACGAGATATTACTTTGAAGGAATCTTTTTTTTTTTTTAAGTTTAAACAATGCAAGCAAAACCTTGACTCAAATGATCAAAAAAATACAATAGAAGGGAAGACAATCAATGTATTTTGGAAGAGTGTGGAAGTAGGTAAGTTTCATAAAGAATAAAAAAGCTACAAGTAGTCTCCTATCTACGCATAAAATGTCTGAATCAGTTCCCCTCTGAAAAAAAAAAAAAAAAGCGCTTTGCATATGGAAAACTCAGAAATGAAAACCAAAGATAGTTTATCTGGACAAAATGATTTTGAGGATCACTTTTTTTCTTTTTTTACTTTTAGCACAAGAATACGTGTGTTGATTTTTAAGATCTATATTGGTTCATGGCACTTGATGAAATACAGATTGAATTAGTGCAATATATTTTTCATCAACTTTTTAACAGATGTGTATGTTGACAGATAAACTTTTATTAGTAAAGAACGGACTTTTTAATGAAAGTTGAAACCGCTCAGTGTTATGTAACAGTTATGCGATTGTCACAGTTAGTCCTGTTCACATCGTGATGATGATCAGCGCAATAGAAACTATGCTCACGAGCTGAATCCTTCAGTCGACGGCCACGGGAATCTTGCTCTGGATCGAACCTTCACCTGCACCGTGTTTCCGAAGACGGAGGGAGGGGGGTACAGGTCCCTTCTCGATGGATGAGCGCGCTTCTCATCATGTCTCCGTTTTGTCGTCGTCTGCTTTTTGGGGCCTTTGTCGTCTGTTCGTGTTTGTCTCCGGCGGTTCCCGGTGGCGCTGTGGATAGTCGGAGGGGAAGTCACCCTCGTCGGGGCGACAGAGGTGGACCGACACGCGGAGTTCAAGTCCCTGTCGACAATGACGCTCCGTGTGAACCGCCATCTGATGTGAGTACTGAGTGCAGTGTTTCGTTGTGCGTGTCATGCGTTTGACTTGCTGTTTAGATTAAGGCTTTGGGAGCTGATTTCTTTTTGAATTCTTTCTGTCGATGTACCCCTGTCTCCGTTACTGGTACTGTCGCTGTTTTTGTTTCCGCCTGTGTGCGTCTCTCTCTCTCTCTCTCTCTCTCCTCTCTCTCTCTCTCTCTCTCTCTCTCTCTCTCTCTCTCTCTCTTTCCTCTCTCTCTCTCTCTCTCCTCTCTCTCTCTCTCTCTCTCTCTCCGTTTTGTCTGACCTTTTGCCTGTCCGACTGTCCGTCTGTGTCTGTCTGTCTGTCTGTCTCTCTCTCTCTCTCTCTCTCTCTCTCTCTCTCTCTCTCTCTCTCTCTCTCTCTCTTTTGTCACTCTCCGTTTGTCTGACCTTTTGTCTGTCCGCCTGACCGTCTCTTGTCTCTCTGTCTGTCTATCTATCTATCTATCTGTCTGTCTGTCTGCCTCTCTCTCTCTCTCTCTCTCTCTCTCTCTCTCTCTCTTTGTATTTGGGAGGAGAGGGGAGATGAAAGGAATGGGAAATGTTGAGGTGAAGGAAGATAAAGAAGGGGGTAAGTGAGGGATGTATGTATGTGTGTGTGTGGTGGGGGGGGGGGGGTGTGGATAGGGGGCATTTATTTTCAGTTTCATAAACGTCAGTTTATCTACAGAGACCTGGTACACTTCTCTCAAAAAGTGACAGCAGTATCAGCTATGAATCATATTAATCTCCAAAAGTGTTCCTTCCTCCCCCGGAACATTTCGATTCAGATAAGCTGGGGTTTGGATGGCTTTGTTCCTTCTTCTTCTTCTTCTTCTTCTTCTTTTTCTTCTTCTTCTTCTTCTCGCACCCCATTTTTCTGATCTTCAAGATTCAGTACGCCCAAACCAACGAACAAACACGAAAAACAAACAAAACTGCTGTTGCAATGGTGTGTGTGTGTGTGTGTGTGTGTGTGTGTGTGTGTGTGTGTGTGTGTGTGCGTGCGTGTGTGTGCGTGCGTGCGTGCATGCGTGCGTGCGTGCGTGTGTGTGTGTGTGTGTGTGTGTGTGTGTGTGTGTGTGTGTGTGTGTTATTTCGTACAGTTTGCGTTATCTTAATTTCTTCTGACCACATGCATTCGGATTTTTTGTTGTTTGTTTGTTTGTTTTCGCATCCTTTCTTTATACATATATATATATATATATATATATATATATATATATATATATATATATATATATATATATATATATATGACTATTTTGCTGCCAAACCATCCGTTTGTACATCTGTGCATTTTGTTTATCTATTATTTGTCTTCTCTCATCCTATTTCATTTTTGGGACCCATACAAGTTTATGTTGTTATTATTTTTGCGTTTGTTTCGTATTCAGACCTTTAACATACATTAGAACTGATGGTTAGAAATGGTGGTTTGGGCCTTAAACTGTTCGATTTCTTCTCGGTCGTCTTAAAAGGTCTTATAAATCTTGCAGTCAGTAATTCTTACAGTCGGTCGTGTTCTCAATACTTTTTGTAAAATGAACACTTAAGACGAGAGTTAGTAGTCAAATGGGGTGTCGCTTGCATTAGTTCATTTATCTTTCTTTTCTTTCATCCCTTTACGGAAACTTTCGGTTGGAAACAGTATGTGGATGGGACTCTTTCTTAATGATAATTACTTTGGTCTGTTTTTTTTTTTTTTTTGTTTGTTTTTTTTCTATTTCATCCTGTACAAGGGTTTTCCGTTAAAATTGATGACATGCATACTGCGTTGGAGTCTGTTTGGCCTAGCGGGGAATGGGTCACACTTTCGTTCCAAGGTCTGGGGGTTCCATTCCCGATCAAGGCTGGCAGGCTGGCAGAGATGTTCTCTTCGTAGTGAACACTTGCGCAGAATTCAGTGCTGCTCCTAGCTCCTAGTCGGATGAAACTGGGAAACCGAGGTGCGTGTACGTATGCATTAAGAAAAGACAAAAAAAAAAAAAAAAGAAAAAGAAGGAAAAGAAAATCTTGAATACACGTTAAATCTCCTGGCGCATTTTGGGGAGAAGCATAAATCGGCCTTTGTGTGCTGGCGCCGGATGGATTGTACAAACAAAAAAAAAGACATGCACATCGGTGTCGTTTTCAGACAATATTCCGAAGACGGATTGTGGCTACCTTTAATGATGGGACTAGAAACGGTCGCACAACCGAAAATGGTGAGCGTCGGAGTTTTAGGCGGAGAACGAAAAAAAAAATTGCGTTCTTATCATTTTTTTCAATTATTTTTTATTGTTTTTGTTTGTTTTAAATCTTGTCGTTGTTCCTTTGTTTGGTTGTTATTAGTTTGTTGTTATAACTGTTTGTGCTTGTTGGTTTGTTTGTTTGTTTGCTTTTGTTGGTCTTTGATTTGTTTCTTTGTTTCTTTTTCGCGTTTTAGGGGGGAGTAGTAGGTGTAAAGTGATACTTTATGTAACAAATATTTACTGACATTATTATGATTAATACTGTTATTGTCATTTAAATTATTATCATTATCATTATTGCTGTTGTTGTTATTCTTATCATTGTTACTATTGCTATTGTTGTTGTTCTTGTTATCGTTTGCATTATTGTTATTTCTGTTACCATGATTGTTATCATCATCATTATCGGCAGTAGCACCACCACCACCACGAACTTCATCATCATTATCATCATCTTTCTTGTTGCTATCGTTGATGTTGATGTTGTTGTCGAATGATACAGAAATCTACCGTTTCTAAGATTAAATGCAGAATTGCAATTTAGTGTAAGAAATCTCTCTCTCTCTCTCTCTCTCTCTCTCTCTCTCTCTCTCTCTCTCTCTCTCTCTCTCTCTCTCTCCCCTCCCACCCCCAGCCCCAATGAAATAATGAATCCAGAACTGGAGAGCTCCGACCTTAAAATAGAGAGATTAAAACAAAGAGACGTTGAAAGTTGAAAGGAAGTCATAAAGAAAAGTGGTTAGAGGGTAAAAACGATAAACGAAGAGAGAAAAAAAAAATCCGAAGGTGAAATGTAGCACTTTTCTGTATGTGTATCTTATCAAACGCCCTCTATTTCATCTCCATACCCACCCCTTTTTTCTGCCATACCTCCACCCCACCCACACGGCACACACCTGCCTATCAAACTCTCTCTCTCTCTCTCTCTCTCTCTCCTCTCTCTCTCTCTCTCGCTGTTCGCTGTTTTATAAATAACCACTCCAACGGTTTGATTTGGTCCATGACATCCAGTCATCCTCTCCCCTTCTCCTCCCCCCCCCCTTTCCAACCCTTCCCCCCCCCCACCCCCCCCTCTGTCTGTCTGTCTGTCCTGTCTGTCCTGTCTGTCTGTCTGTCTCTCTCTCTCTCTCTCTCCTCTCTCTCTCTCTCTCTCTCTCTCTCTTCTCTTCTCTTTTCTCTAATGAAAGATTGAAATGTAAGCATTTTCGTGTAAACCCAAGTAAGTTTTGCTTTTAAGTTTTTTTAAAACTCTCTTCTCTCCCTCCCCCACCCCTCTCTCTCTCTCTCTCCTCTCTCTCTCTCTCTCTCTCTCTCTCTCTCCGGTTGTTTTTTTTTATCTTCTCTTCTTTTTTTTTATCTTTCTTTCTTTCGTTTTTGTGTTTTTTTTTTTTTTTTTTTTTTCGGGCAAAAAATCTCAGAAAAGGTACATCAGTCGCGATTGGCCGTTCGTGTGACCGAACATTGATCTATCTGAACCTGTGTCTAAAACAGAGAGAGAGAGAGAGAGAGAGAGAGAGAGGGGGGGGGGGGGGCAATAAATCAACAGAGTAAGTGATGATGCGTTTTTTTCATTCCTCTCCCCCCTGATCGTCGATCCAAACAAGACAGATGCAGCTCAGATCAGGACAGATTCTGTGTCGATCATTTTGACACCGCTGGCTTATCAGACAGGCCATCAGAACAACACAGTCATGACCTACAGCACTGAGATTCTCTTAGCCAAGGTCATGATGACAGTGGCAGTCATTGCATGATTATGATGACAGTTGGTGCCTTTCTTCCACTGATGACGGTTGCATGCGCGTGAGTCTTACGATCACTTCATTGATGAAGAAGGAAATCGGGTGGGGGTGGGGGGGGGGGGATTTGCGATGGACGTGGAAAGGGAAGGTGGAAAGAAGGGGAGGGAGGAGTTTTGTGTCAGGGGGGTAGGGAAGGAAAGGAGGGAGGGAGGGGGGTCTGTAATCCCCTTCATCGGCCACTCACCAGCTGTTTGTCAGTCCTCTCCTCAGTGTTGCCTTCCCAGTCCATGCCTAGTCCAGCTTTGTGGTGCTTCAGTGGAGCGAAAAGGAACGAGAGACGTGGGCCCTGTCAGGAAGCGAGTCGACGACTGATCTCACCTGAAATGTGTTTAGGAAGCTTCATCAGTTTTTTTCCTACGCAAAACACTTGTCCTTTTTCGTGGATTGAAAAAGAAACAAAAAGTAATGTTTCTACTTGTAGTACTGCTACTTCTTCTTCTTCTTCTTCTTCTTCTTCTTCTTCTTCTTCTTCGTCGTCGTCGTCGTCGTCGTAGTCGTCGTCGTCGTCGTCGTCGTCGTCGTCGTCATTGTCGTTGTCGTCGGCATCGCCGTTTTCGTTGTCGTCTTAATCGTCCTCTTCTGCTTCTTCTGCTTCTGCTTCTTCTTCTTCTTCTTCTTCTTCTTCTTCTTCTTGTCCTCCTCCTTCTCCTCCTCCTCCTCTTCTTCTTTCTTCTTCTTCTTCTTCTTCTTCTTCTTCTTCTTCTTCTTCTTCTTCTTCTTCTTCTTCTCTTCTTCTTTGAGTGGGGATGTTATGCTGTTTACCTGTCAGCGGTAGTTCATGTATGCCACTATTAGTGGAGTTTAACGTGTGCACTCCGTCACGTGAGCGGTCGCAAACAGAAGCTCGATGAATAGATTTGAAGGATTTGCGTGGAGTCCCAGTCCTTGTCGACTCCGAGGGAAAATTCCCGCACAACCGAACGGCTCTGCGGAGACTCGAACCAGCAAACCAGCATCACCAAGGACCACGAGTTTTAGAGGGTCTACCATCTGAGCCATTCCGACCCTTCTGTTCCCCATAAAGATTTCTATAACAGGCTGTATTTTGTGTCTCAGAAATCGGTTGAACAAAGCAATAATTATGTGTATTGGGGTACGCAGTCTGTAGTGGAATTGTGAATTAGATGATTGAGTGAAAAGAGTTGTTGGTAATTTTTAAACGAGGGCAAGAAGAAAAGAGTAAACTGAAAGAGTGTAGGCAACGTCAAAGATGTTGTGAATGAAATAAAAGAAAGCGTGAATCAATCTAAAGGGATTTGGAAGAATTAAAAGCAGGCGCATGTATGTATTTTTTGAGGAGGGTATGATAAAATAGTGTGCGAGTGAATCAGATAAGAGCGTGAGTGACTCAAAAGAGGATATTTGTAACTGAAAAGAGGAGTGGTTAAATTAAAAGAGAGCGTTAGGGAAGTGAATTTTGTGTGTGTGTGTGTGTGTGTGTGTGTGTGTGTGTGTGTGTAAGTGTGTGTGTGTGTGTGTGTGTGTGTGTGTGTGTGTGAATTAAAAGAGGATGTGAGTAATTTCTTTAAAAACTACAGGTGCATTACGGAGGGCACTGGTGAATAGCAAGGTGCCCGTAAGTCAGTTGAAAAAGGACATGAGTTGAAAGGTCGTCGTATTTTTTTTCTTTTTTTTTTTTTTTTTTTTTTTTTTTAAAGGGCTTTCGAATGAATTTAAAGAGAGTGTAAGCAAATCTGAAGTTGGCGTGAGTGAATTGAAAAGGAGCGTGAAAAAAAAAAATGAAACGTTCAGAGTTAATTACAAGATGGCGTCAGTCAATAAGAGTTTGAGTGAATTAAGTAAGGAATGTGGATGAAGTAAAGAAAGACGTAAATAGAATTAAAGAGAGGGTGAGTGAAAGAGAGAGTCAGAGAGAGAGAGAGAGAGAGAGAGAGACAGAGAGAGTGGGAAGACAGAGACAGAGGTGAAGGTAGAGAGGGAGGGAGGGAGGGAGGGAACCTGAAAAAAATAATTGAAGGAGGTAGTGAAAGCGGTAAAGAAAGCAACGGTTAATTTTTCAACAAAAAAAAAAGGGGGGGGGGGGGGGGGGGGGGGGGTATGTGTCAATCAAAAGAGGGCGTGACTGAATTAAAGAGGGTTGCAACATGAATTAAAGGACAGTGTGAGTGATTTTTTTTTTGGTTTAAGTTGAGGCGTGAGCTGATTAAAAGTGGGCGTGACGGAATTAAAGGGGGGGGGGGGGGGGGGGGGGGGGGGGGGGGGGATGGGTGGAGGGGAGGGGGGAAGGGGAACTGCATTGAAAGAGGACGTGAGTGAAGTCCAAGTCGGTGCGAGTCGGTTACAAGTGGGCGTTAAAGTGCACGCATAAAGAGGGAGGCGTTTAAAAGAGCGACGTTTTGTCCGATCCTCTTCGGTGATGAGTCTTGTGAGAAGAGGGGGAGCTGTCGTCGGTCGGCTCCTGGGGGAGAGAGAGAGAGAGAGAGAGAGAGAGAGAGAGAGAGAGAGAGAGAGGATGGAGGGTAAAGGAAATGGGGGAGAGAGTGAGACGAGGCAGTCTGGTGAAAATAAACTGCTCATCTTCATCACCTTCACGCCCTTACAGTGTACATGTGGGATGGGGAAAGTAGGGACATAGAGAGGGAGGGATAAAACGGAGTTTGTCGACACCTCTGTGTTAAATATGGCTTAGGGGGAAAAAAAGGAGGGAACAGGGTGTAAGTGTGTGTGTGTGTGTGAGGGGAAGAGTTTGGGGGGGGGGGGGGGGGGGGGGGGGAGGGGGAGGGGGGGGGGGGGGAAAGAGAAGCATTGAAAACAGCTTACCATCGTTTTGACGGGCAAAGAGTTTAAAGATCTGTTAATGTCTTGAATTTGTGTGATGCCTTTTTCAGCTCACGTGTTTAAACAAAGTGAACCCATATGTAACCGCCTGTGTTCGGCTTGCTGGCACGTGTGTGTGTGTGTGTGTGTGTGTGTGTGTGTGTGTGTGTGTGTGTGTGTGTGTGTGTGTGTCTGCGTCTGTGTCTGTGTCTGTGTGACTGTGCTTTGATTATATGTTCCTGTGATTATTTTGTTTACAGACATGACAGGTTGCCTGATTATAGATAAAGCCCTTGTCAATCAACACTCTCAGATGCGGAAACGCGAGGTTGAGGTGCGGAAAAAAGCGAGGTTGAGGGCAGGACAAACGCCATAAACACTCATAAATGAATTGCTGTTATTTTTGTTTTTGTTTTGTTTTTCTCATTGAACACCAATGGTTTGAAGTTACCACTGTATACACTGATACCGAACTACGACGTAGTACTTTTACCATGAAAGTTATATTAAGTAATTAGCATCGAAAAAAAAAAACAACTTTTGCCCTCATCATGCAATATACAAAAAAAAAAAAAAATCGAAGCAATCACGCCCTTTGTCACCACATGATCGATTTCAATGATTTTATTTTCGTCACTGTGTTGAATTTTTGCTTTTTATCTGCTGAACTGTATTGCTAAGGAGCACAATATGCAGCAGCATTGCAGAGTCTCCTTTGGTGGGTTGCCTCGTGGCGACCTGAAACAGACTGTTCCCTATGGGAGGGCCGTGCTGGGGACACGGCGGGACAGAGACGGTGTCGTATAATATCTGGGAACCGTGATATCTGGAACGCGTTCCCAGATTTCCTGAACTTCCAATCGTGAAATTTGGGAACTGGTGTAAAAAACATGCCACGAAATTAAAAAAAAAGTGACAAGAAGGGCAAAGATCTCAATTGCGCCTAAATAAATTGTTTCCTGCCTTATCTCGAAAATCCATCATCCTTTTTCGTCTTCTGTCTGCTCTTCTGAGCTCTGAAAGACCACGTTCCCAATATCACGGGCCTTCCCAGATATCACAGTACATTTTGGGAGCGCGTTCCCAAAAAAGTCTGTGATACCTGGGAAGCCTTCCCAGATATCACATTCCCAGATTTCACGCGACACCGGGTTTGAGCGAGTGTGAGGATGCCGGAATGAGCGGCGTGGGATTCATGGTCCTGAAGGTTCTGAAAATGAGATTGTTGATAGGTCAAATCAAGAGGAGACATAGAATTTCATCTGTCCCCTCTTCACTTCCACTCCCGTGTCAATTGAAAGTCCATTTTTAACAATTGTCAAAAAAAAAGAGAGAGAGAGAGAGAGAGAGAGAGAGAGAGAGAGAGAGAGAGAAGTAGCAAGAAAGAAAAGAATGCATTGATTGTGTTTTGGAAATTCAATGCAACATTCTCTGTTTGTTCATAAAACAAAGCAAAACTTCGTATTCTCTTCTATCTTTTGGCCCGAATTGCTCCATTAGAGATAGGTCGGTGGAGGCTGAAGGAAAGAAAGCGTTCCAGATATGTAATATTACGGGAGCCTTAATACGGACTCTGCCTCTTGTCATCAGATCTTTCTGGCCTGGTTCTGCTGCTGATTTTGAAAGATTTTGAATGGCATCAAGAAATTCTGAAAATGAAAATAAAAATACATGTATATGTATGAGTGTCCATTGGGAAATAGATCTTCTATGTTCCATTACAAACAAACAAACAAAAAAACAAAAAAACATGATAAGAAAGTTCTTTATTGAAAGCTTTCTCCGCAAGGTATTACAGACGGGTGTATTCAGTTAGGAAAAAGTAAATTGTTGTCGTCAGCCAGTGAAAAGTTTAGCTTGCCTCTGAAAGGTGAAGTAATGCGTTGTTTTAAAAGCTGGCGGAGCCAAACTGCACTATCGCTCGTTCCGATCAGGAAAAAAACAGTAGTACCGACACGTGGGATGATCTCTCTCTCTCTCTCTCTCTCTCTCTCTCTCTCTCTCTCTCTCTCTCTCTCTCTCTCTCTCTCTCTCTCTCATGGGTTCGCTCGTAC
>JADBJO010000572.1:80000-82500 GCA_016801955.1 Conus betulinus
TGTATAAGGTAAATAGTGGATATATATGGTAGTATGTGTGTGTAGTGGGAAGATATTGTGGGCTGAGACTGAAGTGATGGGTTGGTACATGTAACTTTAAGGTGTTGATGGTAAGAGGGTGGAGGGAAGAAGGGGATGGGTTTATATACTGACTGGGGGGGGGGGGGGGGGGGGGGGGGGGCAACATATTATTTGCAAAATGAAAAAAAAAAGAAGGAAAAAGAAAGCACATACGCTCGAGCGCGCGCGCGCATTTACGCATGCACGCTTACATGCATACACAGAGACAGAGAGAGAGAGGGGGAGGCAAATCTAAAGGGGAGGAGTGAAGAGTAGAGGTTGGGGTTTGATTAATGAGATGGTAGGTGATAGAGGTGAAGAGGGAAGTTAACGTGCGAGAGGGCTGGATAGAAGGGGGAGGGGAGGGTGTTAGGAATATGAATAGAAGAAGAATTTTTTTGTCGTACCCTGGCTAAAAGACTCCAGGGATCATTCGAACAGCCAAGTCCTTGAACACTATGGTATAAATGCATCAGCTGGAGATGAGAACATTACGTGTGTGACCGTTTTTGATTACCCCGCCACGTGGGCAGCAACACTCCGTCTTCGGGGATTTTGGAGACTGATAATGTTATGCTAGGAGCTTGTCACAACTGAAGACAATCCCCGCATAAGTATGTGGAGCATAACAACATTTTGATGTAGCCTTGGTGTTCTAGCCTATGTCAATTGGCCTGACACAGCCTTAAGTCAAGGCGGAGAAGAAGTGATCTAGAATGTATTGTTCCACCTCCCCCCCATTATCCCCCCCCCCACCCCCCCCCCCCCCCCCCCCCCCCCCCCCCCCCCCTTTTCCTACCGTTTTGGTCTCTCCTCCTCCTCTCCCCCTGCTGCCATTCTTTTCGTTTCTTTTCTTTTTTTTGTTCTACTCCTTTTTTTTTTTTTTAACCTCTTCACTTTCCCTTCTTTTCCCCTCCGTCTTCATGTTAACTTGTCCTGTCGACATACTTGCCAACGACCTTGTCAACGCGTCCCAACACTTCAGCTTCCTGTGACGGCTTCAGGGCCCATCACTCAGGGGACAAATTAGGCAGACAGGTAGTTGTAAGCCAAGACGAAGATAACTTCCCGCAAAAAAAAAAAAGACCCTACCCCCCACCCCCACCCCCTAACTTCATTCACCTCCCTCCTTGGAAACAAATTCACCTGGCGATAAATAATTTGCGCCTTGGCTCATCCCCGTCTCATCAGTATGGACGTGAGACATAAATCCCGGCAATCCCCGTCCAAACACGTCATAAATCCCACCCGCATAATTTGGCGCACCGTAGGCGTTAACTCTTTCCTGCCCGACCGAGGCTCGGTCCCAGAGAGTCCTTCACAACCTTTGGCAAGCTGGCGTCGTTTGACGTAATTGCTCTGTGTGACGCAAGACGTTGAGCGTAATTTGATGGACAAGGAGGCAGGAACAGTGCGTCTCGGAAGCGAGATGGGTGGATAATGGCGTTGTTAAAGCCGCTTCCCGCCGGTAGACGGCGTTTTGATCTAGCCAGGGGGCGCTACCGGATCGTGGGATGTGTGCGGAGGAGGTGAGGGTTAGGGGGATAAGAAGGTACTGAGCAGGTGCGTGGCAGATTGTAAGGTTTGTTGTTGTTTACTCCAGTGGCTGCGGGTGATGGATGTGACAGTCTGAGGCTGAAATCGTTATCTTGGCCCCTCTGGCTGGCTTTTCTTTCGTTAATGTTTGTTTTAGCTTCGGATTAGATTTTAGATTCTTCTTCTTTCGTTTTGTTTTGTTTTGTTTTTAAGGACGGGGATAGCTTGTGTTGTTTCACTTCGTCTTGTTACCTGCTCCTCTCAGGTTATGCTTTCACACGCGTGAGTTTGTTTGCTTTTGTTTGTTGTTGTTGTCATTGTTTGTTTGCTTGTCAGCAGGTGTACACAAGACTCTACGGAGTCTGTTTTAACCAAGCTTCGTCAAAAGACACGATGTGTCCCCACACACCCATGAAATATTTGGTGAGGATCTATGGCTCTGATTCGAATCACACGACAGATCCAAATGTGCAGCACAAATGCAACAAATTTCATTACACATAAAGTGACGAGCCGATTGTAGGAAAACGTGCTTGAAATATGTCGCATCAGAATGAACCCGTGAAATTTTAGTGCAGGTTTGTCGTCTGGACTGATAGGAACATTGCCGTTCGTTCACTCAACATGAACACTATGGATCACGTTATGGGTTTGTAAATTTGATAACTCTCTACAAGTTACATATTTTCGTGGAATGTTAAAGTATTTCAGCGATATGAACTTTGAAATTTAGTGTTTGTGTATTCCACGTTGGACAGAATGCAAGGGAAGTAATTTTTTCAGTCCATGTCGACTCTGTTCCCTTGGTGATAGAATCATTTTGTTTTTACACATGTACTGATTCTAAGGGAAGGTATAAGATTTTGTCGATCTTGGTGGAGGTCTGTGCTTTTCTGGTTGCCCC
>JADBJO010000572.1:95000-105000 GCA_016801955.1 Conus betulinus
TATATTGGGTCTGTCCTGTACTACGCAAAAACATTTAAGGACCGCTGGCATTCGCTTCTACACGCAAAATGCAGGCTTGTTGGAGCGATTCAAGTGACGCATCACCCGGCGAGAATTTTGAGAGAACGTCATTAAATATGACTGAGCTAAGATAATGTTGGCTGGTTAAATGTTATGCTCATGGGTCATTAAACAACAAGAAAAAAAGGGAAAATATCCGTGTCAATGGCGAAAAGACAGTATAGTGAATCTCTTCTTATTCTTCCTTTGTTTTAAAACACGGACCACATTAAGTGATATTAGACGAAGGGAAAGCATGAGGAGGAAGTGGGTGGGTGGGTTATCTTGCAATGCAATCATAAAAAAAAAAAAAAAAAAAACCTTACACGATACAATGAAAAAAAAAAGGTATGGAAAAGCCAACTTTACATAACTAGTTGAGTCATAACACAAACTATAACAAATGTCCCATAGGACTGCGTAGTAAACAGTTTGCAAAATCAAACAACAAACTAAAATTCTCAAGGATACTATCAAGAGAACTTTCAGAAATAGCCGGTAAAATAGGTCTCAATCTCTGGCATTCCAGAAGAATGTGTTGGTTTGAAATTTGTTCACCGCACAGACATTTAACATTCTTGCTGAATTTTGTTTTGAAGGCATTAAGCTTTATCCTATAAGACAGCGAAGTAATGTGTCTACATTTGAAACTGTGCCATAATTCACAGATATTTTGTTTGTTGAACAACCGAATTCAGTAAGAGACTGGAGAATTTCTCCTTCCTATGGAGAGATTTTGAAACTTTGTTCCACGATGCTTGCTCCAGCAAATGATACCCTTCTGTAACGGATAAAGGGATGTTTATTTCTATAGATTCCCCGTCTTGCCTTGCACCTTTTTTTGCGGCTCTGTCAGCACAATCGTTTGAATATAATCCAACATGTGAAGGAACCCAACAAAAGGTGATATTGGTTCCCTTTAAACTTAAAATGTTAATCATGTGATTGATTTCTATGATAATTTTTGGATTTTTTCTTGTAATCAAATGAACGTAAAGCGCTAGGTAAAATCGGACTTCACTTTGCATAATATTTGGATTCTCATTCTTCTTCACATCAGTGTAATTGATATCAAAATGTGGTTTATTCATCTCCCAGTTAGGGTAAGGAGAAACTACTTGCTGTGCATCAATACACTGTGTGTGTGTGTGTGTGTGTGTGTGTGTGTGTGTGTGTGTGTGTGTGTGTGTGTGTGTGTGTTTGGGAGTGTGTGTGTGTGTGTGTGTGTGTGTGTGTGTGTGTGTGTGTGTGTGTGTGTGTGTGTGTGCCTACACTGTACTGGCATGGGTGTTGGGGTGCATGCAGTAATGTAAGATAACTCTGCCAACCTGTCCTCACCTCAATCAAAACTTAGAGTTTTTCATCTCCGATACTGTAGACCCCTGCTTTCATTCGAGCAGTTAGAATTCGAAGAGCTTTTGCTGTTTTGCTTACTTGATAGGCATGGAGAATAGCGTGGTCTTCGAATTCTTTTGAAGTGTATATATATATCAGACAACGCACAATTTCTATACCGCGCACTCGCTGCTACGTACCAGCTGCATTGCACCAACAGGATCTCGGCTCCGACACCGCGCATCCAGCCCATTAAAATTCCCAGGGTCTGGAAGAACTCGGTGAGAGAACGGCTTGTGCCGACTTGAAGGAATCTGTGTTTACAGTAGCGAAGACAGTGAGCGGCTGATTAGGCCGTTCTGGCATCCTGAACTCTCAGCCGTGTGGTTGGTTGAGTCGGTGACGAGGGCACTACAAGACGGCGCTGGCGACCCAATACGTGTATCTTCCTGGTCTGGTCGGGCAGAGCGGGTGTGATAGTGTTATCAGGCCTAGACACCACACACATTTCTCACGGGAGGGCTTGTGAGGAGGGGGTGGGGGGTCTTGTTCTCCTTGTCTTTCAAGTTTACCTGTTTCCCCCCTGTTTTCTTGCCTGTCTGTCTCGATCTAGATTCTCAGGTCGTCCGTGGTTTGTCTTTTAAACTCTAGTATAGTTAAAGTGCAGTTGTTTCAGAATTTCGTTTCCGTCAGTGGAACGTGTGCTTGTTTTGATATTTGCTGCATGGTTCGTGCCAACGTTTACATTAATCAGTGAATTGACCACTCTGATTTGAAATACGTTCTTACGTATTAGCGTTTCTTGATTGAACCGATGTGAACATAAACAAATCATTGAACTGAAGCAACAACAGGGCGGGAAAATTTAACAACAATAAGCACATCGGCGGATTGCATAATCAACATTGAAACGTAAGAGAGAAAGAAAAACGCTGAATATCATATGGAATCATATCATATCATAGGTGAAATAGTTGTAGGGATTCTGTCAAAGTTTTGTCGTTGGTGTTTTCAAATGAGAATGTGTCACTATATAGAATTACAGATTTCGTATCGACTTTTTTGTATCCGAACAGAAAGCAGCAAAGAATCTAGAACACGCTGTTCGGTGTTGTGATTTCGATTTTACTAGTGAAAGCAGTGGAACTTTACTTTTTACCTCGTGGTACAGTCATGTTTATTTGGGTTTTTGTTTTAACATTTTAATACAGGGGCAAGAAACAAGACGGAACGCCTTGGTGCTCACAGCATGGTCTCGTCTTCTCCATCTTGGTTCCAAAGTGGGGTAACTGGGGGCAGAAACTGAAACAAGAGCAAAAACAGAAAATTACTGCGCCGCCAAACAAAAGAATAAACGAATTAACAAAACACAGTTGCAACGCGTTTCGACCATTTGGTCTTCTTCAGGCAAGATAAATAGTTCGAAGAGACAAGTGACTGCTCGTCCTTCCTTTTCATCGTCTTGAATGTTCATGCTATGTCTTGTCTGAAGAAGACCAAATAGGTCGAAACGCGTTGTGTTTTGTTTTGTAGCTTGTTTGTACTTTCCTTTGGCTGCACAGTCGTCATATTATGCACACACAGACACAGACACACACACACACACACACACACACACACACACACACACACACACACACACACACACACACGCGCGCGCGCGCGCACGCACGCACGCACGCACGCACGCACGCATACACACAAACCACACACACACACACACACACACACACACACACACACACACATATATTATATATACACATGTATGTATATATATGGAGAGAGAGAGAGAGAGAGAGAGAGAGAGAGAGAGAGAGAGAGAGAGAGAGAGATCCATCTTGATGAAGGATGTCAGTAGCTGCTGTGTAGGACAGACACGTTTATAGAGAAGAGCATTACCTAACATACAATTTTCCCTGTGTGATGACAGCAATGAACTCAGTGGACGATAGCCGCGACAGGACCCGGAGTGCTGGGGGTTGGCCTGTGACAGAATTGAAACTGATACAAAATCCCTCCACCCCTCACCTCCCCACACCGCGCAAAATAAATAAATAAATAAATAGATAAATGAATGATGAGGCGCAGTTAAAGTTTGGAACGAGTCCCACTTGAAGTGACGTCTGTAGGTCAGGTTTTTTTTTTCCTTTGTTGTTGTTGATGCGGACACAACGGTAACTGTCACCGTGTTAATAGAGAATAATGGGAAGTGTTCTCTGCATCGTCTCTGTCTCTGTCTCTGTCTTTGTCTCTGTCTTTGTCTCTGTCTTGTCTTGTCTGTCTGTCTGTCTGTCTGTCCCTCTCTTTGCCTCTGTCTTTGTGTCTGTGTCGGTCTCTTTGTCTGTCTGTCTGTCTGTCTGTCTGTCTGTCTGTCTGTCTCTCTCTCTCTCTCTCTCTCTCTCTCTCTCTCTCTCTCTCTCACAGATACACACACAGACACACAGACACACACGCTCGCACGCACACACAACACACACACACACACACACACACGCACACACGCACGCACGCACGCACGCACGCACACACACACACACCACACACACACACACACACACACACACACACACACACACACACACACACACACACACACACACACACACATATACACACACACACACTACACTACACTACACTACACTACACTACACTACACCATGGGTGTTGCCCAGCAAGAAGCAATCCATCACAGTAGACGGGCCAGGTGTAGTCTAACCTGTGCCTTGTGCAGACAGAGCCGTGGGAGTAGGAAGTAAGAAGTAGGAAAACGTGGAGGGGGGGGGGGAGAGAGGAAGAGGAATGGGGGAGGGGAGGGGGTAGGGTATGGGTGAGGGGCTGGGGGGTGGGGGACTTCCCAAGAAAGCCGAGAGAAGTCGGCGATGATAAGGACTGAAACCAAACAGAACTATTCGGTGAGGAGAAACAGAGAAGTCTCCTCCATTAGAAGAAACACAAACAGCGGGTTTGACAGCATCAGGATTATTTTTTGTCTTCTTCTTTCCTTTCCTGCTCCACTTCTTTTGCGGCCTCTTGCAGGCCTGGTCTCATTCCCATGCCGCTCATTCAGTGCACATCCCCGTCTCCCAAGTACATAGCCACGCCAAGGTTCATGCTGTCCTGGTAGCCAGCCCTCGGTGCCAGCACTTCGTAAGGAGCAACCATCATCATCTTGTGGTTTGTTCGTTGTGGTTGCATGTTGTTGCTGCTGCTGCTACTGCTTTGCTGTTGGTGTTGCTGCTCCTGTTGCTGCTGCTACTGCTTTGCTGTTGCTGCTGCTGCTGCTGCTGCTGTAACGAAAGGCTCGATGCAATCAGTGCAGATTCAGTCAAAGTTGAGGAGCAAAGTTCCTTGGCATGATTTTTGCGACAAAAAGAAATACTCTAAAGCACAGAAGATATCAAGAAACCTTTTTTTTCACTCACTGTACACACAGTATATCATGAGGTTGAGATATCCATTACGAAACGAGCGTTCGGACTTTATTTTTAAGAGAATGTTTTGAACCATTGCTCTCTGTGTCTTTAAAGGATCTTGCAGATGAACGTCAAAGCCACGATTCTGATAAACAAGAGTCATCTGCAGAGAGAGACTAGTTTTTGATGTGTCGCTCCACGTGTGAGATCACAAATATCCGCCTCAACTCCGGCTTTTGGCGTCATGCATTTAAGATTGCTTTTTTTTTTTTTGGGGGGGGGGGGGGGGGGGGGGGGGGGGGGGGAGGGGGGGGGATGAGACTATTTTTGTTCAGTTATCATGATGTAAGGCTGATGCGCTTTTGATGCCTGACAACACCAATCAGTAGATAGCTCAGTCAAACAAGGGGCGCTACTCCCATAATTTAGAATGAGAGAGAGAGAGAGAGAGAGAGAGAGAGAGAGAGATTTCGACAACAACAGAACGTACAGGACAACAGAATTTTTACAAAGCCAGAAAAATTGATACAACCAAACTTTATTCGTGAACCAGGACAGAGACAAGTGTCGATGATATTGTATCGAACGAGACGTACCAAATATCGAGGACACGCCACCAAGAAGCACAAAAGCTGTCGTCTGTTTGCAAGTGCACGGTACGAGCAGCAAGCATTAAAAAAAAAAAAAGAAAGAAAAGAAAGAAAATTGCATCGAGGCGTATGTTGCTGCCGTCGTTTGGCGCTGAGGCCCGGTTTTTTTTCGATAACCGTAGGAAATGAATGGAAGAAACTGACAGGCAATTTGATTTTCGGAATTTTTTTTGTTGTTGTTGTTGTGGGATGTATTGTATATGACTTACCTAGTGTCTTTACCTGTTTGTGTTTGGCCTTAATTTGCATTTCTATTTTGTTTTGAGGATTCGATTGCTCAAGTCGTGAGAGAGAGAGAGAGAGAGAGAGAGAGAGAGAGAGAGAGAGAGAGAGAGAGTGTGTATGTTGTTGTTTGTTTTTGAGAGTCTTGAGAGAGAGAGAGAGAGAGAGAGAGAGAGAGAGAGAGAGAGAGAGAGAGAGTTGTTTTGTTTTGTTTTGTCTGTTTTGTTTTGTGTGTGTGCGTGTGTGTGTGTGTGTGTGTGTGTGTGTGTGTGTGTGTGTGTGTGTGTGTGTGTGTGTGTGTGTGTTGTTGTGTTGTTGTTAATAATAATTCTTTCGGTGCTGGATCCCATTTTATCATCTTCTACCTTTTTGGCGTTTATGAGAGACCCTAATGCGGTCGCTGTGTGGGGCCAGTGAGTGTTATCAGAGGTGATGAGTCCAGCAGAACGTCCCACAATGGTATCGGCTGCCCGTGGCTGTCTGCGGGTACCTGCCTGTCCTGTTTACAACAGGCTGTTTGGGGATAGAGGTCAGAGGTTACTGAGCTGGGGCCAGTCTCTTCTAGAAACTTTACTTAGCGAAGCAAAAATTCGACTCTTGTCTCCGTCTCTGCTTCTGTCTCTGCCTGCCTGCCTGCCAGTCCGTCTGTCTGTCTGTGTCTGTGTCTGTCTCTCTGTCTGTCTGTGTCTGTCTCTCTGTCTGTGTCTGTCCTGTCTGTCTGTCTGTCTGTCTGTCTGTCTGTCTGTCTGTCTGTCTCTCTCTCTCTCTCTCTCTCTCTCTCTCTCTCTCTCTCTCTCTTTCTCTTTCTCTCTCTCATTCTCTGTCATTTATTTATTTCTTCATCACTACTTAGCTAGTTAGCTAGCTATCATCTGTCTATCTCCCAATTCGTCTGTCTGTCTGTTTGGCTGTCTGTTTATTTTTCTGGCTGTCTGGTTGTGTGTCTATTTATCGTGTGTGTGTGTGTGTGTGTGTGTGTGTGTGTGTGTGTGTGTGTGTGTGTGTGTGTGTGTGTGTGTGTAAACGCGCGCCTGCGCACATACACCGCATCAGCCCTGTCGTTCGGCCCGTGGCGTGCGCGTCAACAACATAGCTGGACATCTTATGCATAATGCATGTTCTGTGCCTGCCTGTCTGTATGCAGGTATGCGTATCTGCATGCATGCACACGCTTGTTGGTGTGTATCTTATCAATCCATCATAAACAGTGGGCGTTGGAATGTTCTGCTGTCAGCCAGTGTGTCACCCCGACGTACGGGACACTCCAAACTGGCTCTGAGGGTTTAATTTTTTCCCCTTCTGCTCTTCTTTCTATCCCCCCCCCCCCACCCCTCGTCTTACTACCCCTTTCCTCTTCCCTCCTTATTTGTTCTTGTTGTTTGTTGTGTTGTTGTTGTTTTCTTCCTTTCTGTTGCTAGTTTCTTCTTCTTCTTTTCTTCTTTCTTTTCTTCTTATTATTCTCAATCTTCATCACGGCGTTCTTTCGGAGGCTTCTATTTCCCTTTCTTCTTCTTCTTCTTTCGTTCTTCTTCTTCTTTTTTTCTTTCTTTTTCTTCTTCTTCTTGCTTCTTTCTTCTTCTTGAGGCGTCTTCTTCTTCCTCCTCCTTCCTCCTCCTCCTCTCCTCCTTTCTCTGCTCCTTCTTCTTCTCTTCTCTTCTTCTTCTTCTTCTTCTTCTTCTTCTTCTTCTTCTTCTTTCCTCTCTCTTCTCCTCCTCCTTCCGAGGGCCTCGTCTCCTCTTCTTTCGTCATTCTTCTTCTTCTTCTCTCGGACTTCTTCTTCTTCTTTCTTTTCTTCTTCGCTTCTTCTTCTTCTTCTCTTCTCTTCCTTCTTTGTCGATATCCTATCTTCTCTTCAGTTGCTTCTTCGTCCTCGCCTCTTCTTACGTCCTCTTCTTTCTCTTTCTTCTTTATCTCTCTCAGTCTTCTCGTTCTTCTTCTTTTTTCTTTCGTTCTCTAATCTGCGCTCTATCCTAGCATCTCTCCTTCATTCCTCCTCCTCCTCTTTCCTTCTCTTCCCCCTCTTCATCGTCTATCTTTGTCTCTTCCTCCTTCTCTCCCACCCCCCCCTCCTTCTCGTCCTCCGTCTCATCCCCATCCTCCTTTCTCTTCTTCCTCCTCCTTTCTCCTTCTTATCTTTCTCCATTTTACAGCAGACTCCATGGAAACCTTGTTTTAGAGATGTTCCGCCTGACGCGATCTTCGAGTTCTTGAAAGAGATTCACATTTTTCATTCGGATCTGAGATTTTACAGTGGAAAGATTTTTTAAACAAAATTTCGTTATGGGTTTTTGGAAGATGTATTTTTAAAAAGTGTGTGAATGAATGACTTGTGAGTTGATTTTAACGTGGTGACAGCCCTGATGTGGCCCTTTGTGGTCGGCTGGGCTGTAAGCAACATCATCTTACCTTCCTCTTCGTCCTCCTCCTCTTCCTCCCGCTTCCTCTCCTTCTTCTTGTCTCTCTCTCTCTTCTTCCTAGTCCTCGTCGTCGTCGTTGTCGTTGTCGTCGTTGTCCTCTTTCTCTTCCTCCTCCTCCTCCTCCCCTCCTCTTCCTCTTCTCCTCTTCCTCCTCTTCTTCTTTCCACTTCCTTATCAATCACCGTCACAATCTTCATTACGATCATCATCATCATCATCATCATCATCATTATCATCCGTAATCACGTCATTACCACCATCATCATCATTTAACATCTACTTTCGTCATTATCAACATCTCTCTCTTCCCCACTCCTTCTTCCTTCTTCTCTTTCCTCTCTCTCTCTCTCTCCTCTCTCTCTCTCTCTCTCTCTCTTCTCTCTCTCTATCTCTCCACTCTCACTCTCTCTCCCCCATCTCACTCTCTCTTAATCCTCCCTCCCTCTTTCTCTGTCTCTGTCTCTCCTCCCTCTCTCTTATCTCCTTTACACCTCCCTCTCTCCCCTCTCCCCTTTCTCTCTCTGTCTCTCTGTCTCTGTCTCTCCTTCCTTCCTCTCTCTGTCTCCCTCTCTCTGTCTCTGTCTGTCTGTCTCTCTCTCTCTCTCTCTCTCTCTCTCTCTCTCTCGCTTCTCCTCCCTCCCTCTTTGTCTCTCCTTCCTCTCTCTCTCTCTCTCTCCTTTCCATCTCCTGTCTCTCCCCTCTTTTTCTCTCTGTGTCTCTGTCTCTGTCTCTGTCTCTCTCTCTGTCTAATTGGTCTCCGTTTCTTTCTGTCTCTGTCTCTCCGTCTGTTTCTTCGGTCTTTCTCTCTGTCCCGTCTTTATTCTCTCTCTCTCTCTCTCTTCTCTCTCTCTCTCTATCTCTCTCTCTCTCTCTCCGTCCTTCTCCCCTCCCTCCTCCCCCTCTCTCTCTCTCTCTCTCCTACCCCACCCCCATCCCTCCCTCCACCCTCCCTCCACTTCACCCCTCCCCCCTCTCCGCCGCCGGATGCACGCGCGCACCCTGCCGTACCTGACCAAGCGTGGGGTTCGCAGTGTGGCAGCCGAGTCATCGGTGACGCGCCACTGGTCACGGCGCTTGCTGGACACCGGATGGGGACCGACCAGAATAGTACCATCCGACAGGGCTGGCAGCGCCCGAAATATCTCCCCCCCCCCCCCCCCCCCCCCCCCCCCCCCCACCCCCCCCCCCCCCCCCCCCCCCCCCCCCCCCCCCCCCCCCCCCCCCCCCCCCCCACCCCCCCCCCCCCCCCCCCCCCCCCCCCCCCCCCCCCCCAGTGACATCAGTGTCTGTCTGCCCCCATGGAATTCTGCGTCGTTGTTTTTCTTTTTTTTTTTTTTTTTTTTTTTTTTTTTTTTTTGCAGGGTAGTTCCAGAGAGAGAGCGCGCGCCATAAGGGGGGCGCCCGAGCCATGTTTCAGTGGGTTGCTCTTACGGTTTTTTCTCTGTGTGTGTGTGTGTGTGTGTGTGTGTGTGTGTGTGTGTGTGTGTGTGTGTGTTTTGGTTGGTTGGTTGGTTGGGTTTTTGTTTTTGTTTTTATTCTTTCGTCGTCATGCGTTGGCGTGGGAGAGTCCGAGAGGGTCTGAGATTTACGATTGTCTGCTGTTCCTGCTACTATTGCTATGATTGGTACTACCGCTACTGTACTATTACAACTACTACCACTGCTGTCACTACTACTGCAGCTGCTGCTACAGCTACTACTACTACTACTGCTGCTGCTGCTGCTGCTGCTGCTGCTGCTCCCTACTACTACTACTGTCACTGTCACCACTACTTTTCATACATGCTACGGGTACCGCTGCTGGCATTTCAGTAGACAAGAACTGTGAAAGCTTGGCGGTGCTGATTTCGGTTCCAAGTCTCTCAAGTGTTTGGTAGGACTTGTTCATGTGTCGTTA
>JADBJO010000572.1:117500-122500 GCA_016801955.1 Conus betulinus
CTACATACATATGCACGCACAAACGCGTACATAGAGACGAGAGTGAGAGAGAGCGAGAGAGAGAGAGAGAGAGAGCGAGAGGAGGGAAGAGAGAGAGAGAGAGAGAGATGAGAGAGGACCCCCAGAGATACCAGAGAGAGAGGCAGACAGACAGATAAGACTCAAAAGATTGATTTTTTTTTTCCCAGATAAAGGCCTAGGACCCTTGCTGATGGGGGATGTACAGTAACTAAAGAAGGGGGGGGGGGGGGGGGGAAGCAATAATATTTACAAATGAAAACATCAATAACCAAACAAGTATTCTTCTTGTATAGGTTGATATATAACATTCTACGAAGTCACAATTAGCAACCTGCTGAGCGCATGGTAAATATATATATATATAGCTTTTTTTTTTTCAGTCTAGTCTCATTCCAATGGACATAAGCAAATTTAACCTAAAGATAATGGAACCTTGTGGTATTTTGGCTGGATAAATTTTAAAGAGGGAGGGAGGGGGACAGAAGACAGACAGAGGTGAGACAGAGTGGAGACAGAGAGAGAAACGGGGACCTCTACACAAGACAGGACAGGACAGGGGAGAGGAACCTGCTGAAAAAAAAAAAAACCTCCTGAAGGACCAAATGCGATGGTTAGGCTCCGAAGATGCTGACACCGGAATCAGCAGACGACGCACCGGTGTTTGTTATGTGCTGTGTTGTAATTCCTGCACGTCATCGTCGTCCAAGCCAATGTATAAAACGTGCGTGAACGAGGAGGACAGATGAGGTTGTATTGTGAGGTGTAAACTTGGTGATTTTCTCCCAAGAAACACTGTCCAAAAGGTAAGGCCTATCTTGAATGTAGCGGCCTCGTGTTCAAACAGGTATGACCTGGTGCGAGCTGATATGAGATGTGTACGTATGTAAGGTGTATCTATGATCGGAGCCATCTGTGTGGTTGTGTGGCGTGGGTGTGTGTGTGTGGTGTGTGTGTTTGTGTAGTGGGTGTGTTAGGAGCGAGAGAGAGACGATGGAGAGGGAGAGAGAGAGGAGGGGGAGAGAGGGGAGAGAGAGAGGGGAGGAAGAGGAAGAGAGGAGGGGGGAGGAGGAGGAGAGGGGGCGAGGACGATGGGGAGAAGGCGGATGGAGGTAGGAAGGAGGGGTGAGAAAGGAGATAAAGAGAGGAGGAGGGAGAGGAGAGGGAGGATGGAGTGGAGAAGGGGAGGGGAGAAAGGAGAGAGAAATGCGAGGGAAAGAGAATGAAGAAGAGAGAGGGACGAAGAGGAAGAACAATGAGAACTTAGAGACTGGAGAGAGGAAGAGGAGGGGAAGGGAAGGGAGAAGAGGAGAGAGAGAGGAGGAGAGGAGAAGGGGATAAGAGGAGAGATGAGGGGGGGGGGGGGCTGGAGAATGAGGAGGGAGGGAGGAGAGAGAGGAGGGGAGAGGATGAAAAGGCGAGTGAGAGACAGCGGGGAGAGGGAGGAAGGAGATACCGAGGAGAGGAGGGTGAGGGAGGGAGGCGAGAGAGAAAGGGGGAGAGAGACGATGAATGAGGACCGGAGAGAGGGAGAGGAGAGAGAATAGATGATGAGTCTGCACCTGCGTTTGACCTAGATGGTTCGTCATCTTAACTTGAGACTTTGACCTCGGAAGACATGACCCATGCTTGGTCACGGTGACCTCGTTCGGTCACACATGCCAGAGTAAAGACTGACCTTGAACCATCTTCAACATACGTGTGTGTGTGGTGTGTGTGTTGTGTGTGTGTGGTGTGTGTGGTGTGTGTGTGTGTGTGTGTGTTTTCGCGCACGCATGTGTGTGTGTGTGTGTGTGTGTGTGTGTGTGTGTGTTATAATGGTGAGCATGTACATTATAGTTCTATGCATGTTAAGATGCAGATATGTGAGGTTTTGTCTATATGTAAATTCATTCTTGTGTCTATTCACATGCATAGTGTGTCTTCTAATGCATACAAAATAGTTTTATACTCGTTTTAAAATACGCAACGTAAGATTTTCCATTACTATAGACTCAGTCCCATGTCTGTTAACGTGCACAGTGTTGTCGTTTTCATGTATACAAAACAGTTTAATGACCTGTTAAAATGAACCTGTCTTTTTATTCATACAAAGTGGGTCTTATTCCTGTGTAAAAAGGCACATGTCATTTATGTGTACAAAGCAGTTCTACGCCTGCGAACATCCATACCGCGTGTTTTATGCATAAGAAATAAGCCGATGCATGTGAAAATGCCCAGTAGGTGTTCGTAATGCTGTCCAAAAATGTGGAGAAAACATGAGGAGAGAGGTTGGGGAAGAGGGAGAGGAAGAGAGAGAGAGGGGAGAATGAGGGGGGGGGGGGGAGAGGGAGGAGAGAGGGAGAGGGGAGGGAGAGACGGAGAGAGGGAGAGTGAGAGAGAGAGAGAGAGAGAGAGGAGAGAGAGAGAGAGAGAGAGAGAAGTTCTATGCCTGCTGAGTACGCAAGCTTGTTTAATCTAACACCTTCATCCAAAACATAACAGACAGGAGCAATTATTTCAGACCGACTCCCCGTCGTTCGTTTCTTTAATCCTTGGAAGCCGAACGCCCTTTTTTTTCCCTTTAGGGGAAGTCTTTTAAGAGATGTCATTTACAGACAACAGTCGGTGGGGAGGGCAGGGGGAGGGGTACTCGTGACCAGAAGGATATTCATGGTGCCATTTATCTTCGAGCGGTCTTGTGTAACTTGAGGGGAGGGGAGAAAAACACGGCGCTGTTGTCTCCACCCTTCTTTTTTTTTTTCAGTACAGCGTGCAGTTTTACGTATTCGTTTGAAGTTCCCGGGCCGTTTGGCCGTTTGAATGCGATACTTGGAGAGGCACTGAAAAGGGGGGGGGGGGGGGGGGGTGGAACTCACACTGTGTTTTACAGGAAGAATGTAAAACGGAGTGCTAACAGGGGTAGGGGGTGGGAGGAATTCATGCGGATCTACGAGGGCACACGCACTTGACCGTTTTAGCAAAAACAACTCGGGTCATCATTCTCTCATTATTCCATGACCTTAGGTCGCCCCTTGGGGGGGGGGGGGGGGGGTGGGGGGGGGGGGGGGGGGGGGGTGGGGGGGGGGGGGGGTTGGGTTGTGATGTACGCTTGGGCAGTATAGGAATTGCCATAGCTTCCTGTCCTCAGTCACGTGCAACAAGGTAGAGGTGGTTGTTATGTTCCCTTTCCGCCACTCACGTTATCTGTTAATCAGATTGATTCTGTTGGACCATGCGAATACCTCCCTCCATTTTGTTTGGTTGGTTGGTTGATTGGTTGGTTGGTTTGGGTTGGTTTGGTTCGTTTTCCAAGTTGTGAACAGGATGTGATTAGTGGTTCATGCATGTCTGACCAGGTTTAGACTCAGTGTCAGTGTGACGCGTGCTTAATAACCTAAATCATCACACACAACTGGAAGGAGTGTTATCTGAGTGCAAGATATTGTTTGTTTCACTTGTATTCTTCCATTGTTGCGCCTCTCTCTCTCTCTCTCTCTCTCTCTCTCTCTCTCTCTCTCTCTCTCTCTCATGTATACAAACTAATTCTAAGTGTTTCGATGCACGATTAGTCCTTCACAAGTACAAAATAGTTTAATATATTCAGAAATACGGAACGTGTCTTTTACGTATAGAAGAAACTAACTGTACTGTGTTAAAATGCACAACGTGTCCTCATGTGAACACTGAAAAGTTCACGCCTGTCACAGGCATAGTCGGGTATGTATATAAGCAGCCAGCAGTGTGGCAGATTTGATCTGTTTGCCCCTGCAGGTGCGGAACTTCCCTTATGGGCGGGAATGCATGTTCTGGTTATTGCATCAGATGTGGTGGCTTTCAAATGTGTCTTTCAGGAAACACAAATAAAATTTACTTGTCTTTTATACATGCAAAATAGTCAAGCCTCCTAAAATGCACCCGTGTCTTCTATGAAATGCAAAAATCGTCTTATGCCTGCTAAAAAAAAATCCACCTGCCTTTTATGTACACAAAATCGTCTTATGCCTCTTAACATGCAGTTGCGCAGCTCTGCGCACACAAAATCGTCTTATGTCTGTCAGATGCTCTTTTCCATTTTGTACACAAAATCGTCTTATGTCTCTCAAGATGCTCTTTTCCATTTTTGTACACAAAATCGTCTATGCCTGGTAAAATGCTTGTGTCTCATACCTGTGAAAATGCACATGTCTGTTAATGTTCACACGTAGACTCATGCCTGTTTAAAGGCACGTGTCTTTGATGTACACAAAATATGCCTACAACTGTTAAAATCCACCACATGCCTGTTAACGTTTATAGAAAAGGTGTGTGCCTGCTAGAGCCACAGCAGGAGCATATAAACGAGCAGCCCGGCAGCAGGGCAAATTTTCTATGACTGTTCACGCTGATGCTTCACTTATTCCTTTAAGGGGCAGGAACACATGTTTGTTCTGTTTATAGACCCGAACCATCGGATCAGATGTTGCTGCTTTAGAATGCGCACAGGTGTTTCTAGTGCTGTCTGGAGAGAGAGAGAGAGAGAGAGAGAGAGAGAGACAGACAGACAGACAGACAGACAGACAGACAGACAGACAGACAGAGAGAGAGAGACCGAGAGAGAGACAGAGACAGAGAGACAGAGACAGAGACAGAGAGACAGACAGACAGACAGACAGACAGACAGACAGACTGAGAGAGAGACCGAGAAAGAGACAGAGACAGAGAGACAGAGAGAGAGAGACAGAGAGAGAGAGAGAGAGAGAGAGAGAGAGAGAGAGGGAGACACAGAGGGAGAAGTATTTCTACGTCTGCTGAGTACATGCTGCTTTTTATTATCTAACGAACTTATTTCAATCAAACCAGATAAATGAGAGGGAGATGGAGAGGGGGAGGTAGGGCGAGAGAGAGAGAGAGAGAGAGAGAGAGAGAGAGAGAGAGAGTTGAAGGAGGGAGTGATGGAGGAGGTAGGGGAAAGTTTAGAGACACAGGAGAGAGAGAGAGAGAGAGAGAGAGAGAGAGAGAGA
>JADBJO010000572.1:132500-145000 GCA_016801955.1 Conus betulinus
GTCCCGAATATGAACAATGAAATGTTTCTGTAAACGTGTACGCTATAGCCATGGCGCCTTTGCCAAGACGTCATTATTCTGCGGTGATGCGGTATCATTCCACCAGTTGTTTTATCTCTTGTAACAGTATTGCTAACAGCGCACATAAAAAGAATCGGCATTTCAAAACAAAAACAAAACAAAACAAAATGAAACGCTTCGTGTGATTCTAACTTTGACCTCTGATCTTCGTGTATCTTTGATGCATTCTAACCGGTCGTTTGAGTACAGCGCATCCGGCTAAAGTGGAATTTCCTTTAGTATCTGGACGTGTGTACTGCATCGCTTCAATCGACCTGTTCCGGAAGAAAATCGGGGGAGATAACGCCTGTCTTTCCATTGGAAATTGAGGTGCTGTTCCTTAGTCGTAAGTTCGTACAAACAGATCTGGAGAATTAAAGACGTTGGGGGTTTTTTTTTTGTTTTGTTTTTTTTCCGCATTCCAGACTAACGATCAGATATCGAGTCCGCGTTACAGGAGCACCTTTTCACGCCCATCTTTTGGCATTTCAACACCAACAACGAGAAAAAGAAGAAGACAATAATAATGATAATGTTTAAGATGTTTGATCAGTAACATACATGTATAAACCTATGTAATTTTTTTAGATTTTTTTTTTTTTAACTTTTATACGAGGCATTATTTTTTAAACTTTTATACCAGGCATTATACCTGTATCAAGGTTTTGCGGCTCTGGTTTTTAAGAATAATCTGTAGGGGTTTTTTTTGTTTTGTTTTTTTTTTTGGGGGGGGGGGGGGGGGGGGGGGGGGGGGGTTCTTTTTTTTTTTTTTTTTTTTTTTTGTTCAGTAGGATGATTATCAAACTTTTGTTGGTTAACTAAAAAGGGGGAGGTGGTGGGGAGGGGGGGGGGGGGACAAAATCATCGATCTGAAGCAACGTGATCTGAAGCTTTTGCAGACGAGGAAAGGACGAACGGTGTAATACGTTCAACTTGTTTTTCAGCGCTCTGAATCTATCATCAGACTTGAACCCGAATTTTATCTGCACGAACCCCTCGGGACATCAGGAAAATTATATATCGTGCTTGTGATATGGAAAGATCTTTTAAACGAATTCGATCAAAGTGTAAAATAAAAGTATAACGAGTTCAAAATATATTTAAATTCAAAGACACTGGAAAAAAAAAGGGAAATGTCTACAGCTGTGAAAAAAAAATTGTTTCACTTAGTTTTACACTTTTTTTTAAGTAACTAATTTTTATTACTTTCGTTGATTTGTGCTACTTGTGTCTGTTAGAATGCAGTCTAAGTTAATCTGGATCTTTGCCCCCAAAAAATGTGAATGCGACACTTTTTTCCTAATGTCCTGAAAGAAAATTGCAGTGGAAAAAAATGAAGGAATTCATTTCTCATTTTATCAGAATACAGCGTTTAACGTGTTTTGGTTGTTTTTTTTTCGTTGTCGTTTGTAGCTTCAGATCTTAAAAAATTTGACGAGCAGAATGTAATGGATAGCTTTAAATTGAGGAAAGTGAATTTCACAAGAATGTAGAAATATATACTACATCTATGGTCCATGAAGATTAATGATGTGGCAGAACTCTCTCTATCTGTGTGTGTGTGTGTGTGTGTGTGTGTGTGTGTGTGTGTGTGTGTGGTGTGTGTGTGTGTGTGTGTGTGTTTATAATGCAGTTATTTGTTTTATTGGAGATGGAATCTATGTTGGAATCCATGTGCATCTATGTGTAGCACCCAGCTGCTCAGATCAATAGATAGGTACGTGCATACATATACATACATACACACACACACACGCACACACACACGCACACACACACACACACACACACACACACACACACACACACACACACTCGCACGCACGCACGCGCGCACGCACTTACATACATACATACATATCAGTTACTTTAATGCATCAACTTGTCAAATCAACAACTGTGCACAGTAGTCCAGTTTGCAGGTGCATCAATAAAAGCTATCTTTCACATTCTACTCTCTCTCTCTCTCTCTCTCTCTCTCTCTCTCTCTCTCTCTCTCTCTCTCTCTCTCTCTCTCTCTCTCTCACGTCACTCTTTCTTCTACTTTTTTTCTATTCCCCCTCTTTCTATCTGTCCCCACGTCCTTCTTTCTCTTTCTGGCTAGCTCCAATTCTTTGTCTGTCAGTGCTTTAGTCAGCTTTATTCATCTAGTACTATTTCAAGTACATAAATGCATACATACGTACATGCATAAAAACATACGCACACATACAGGCACGGACGCTCACATGCACGCACGCACACACTTGCTTACTTACTTGTTTACCCACTTACTTACTTTCTTACTTACTTACAAACACGCATCCATCCATCCATCTCTACATACATACATACATACATACGTACATACATATATACATACATTGTCTGCCTGAAAGCTGGTGGGAAAAGATTTTTTAAACTGAAGAAACATTGCGGGAGGGAGGGGGAAGGGTTGGGCGGGAGGAGGGGGGGGTAGGAGCTGGAGGGGGGAAGAGTGGTACATCTGTGGAGTCTTGCCAGGTCGTCTGGCGGCCGTTAGGCCCAAGACCACAGATACAAATTATCTCCAAACATTCTATATTACGGTCAAAGCCACGTATACCATCTGCCGTGTCAGAAGATTAATCTACACCAAAGTGAGCTAATCGCATAGTTCATCCATTGGAGACATATGGTGCCTGACTCTCTGAGGCAGATTCAGTGTTTCCTTACAAAAGTAGTTAAGGACTCAGAATCAAAACTTATTTGGAGAATATTTCGACAGGATCGCCCTGTCTTCGTCAGCTCACTGTTGCTGTTGTGGCAGCGAGGCCTGGTGGGGCGACTGTTGTGTGGGATGAACGGTTGTCAGGATCTGATTGTAGAACGGCTGTCAGAATCTGATTGTCGAAATATTCTCCAAGTAAGTTTTGATTCTGAGTCCTTAACTGCTTTTCTAATGTTGAATCCAGAATCCAGAAACCTACATTCTTATTCAGTGTTTCCTGGTTTGGGTTTGCAGGCACAACTCGTATGACGCTCTTATGAGCTTAACTGTTCGCTGCAAAATCCTTATGCTTCCGCAACAGGACTCGTTTCAAAGTGAAGTAATTGCAGGCGGAAACTGAAACACGCTTAAACACAGAAAAAAAATACGAAGCCTCAAACGAAAAAAAAAAAGTAAGTCTTGTAATTCTTTTTTCTTTCGTTTGGCGACACAGTAATGGTTCTTTAAAGTTTGGCACCAAACGAATTCACATATATGCCCCAAATTCCAGGACAAAATCGCCTTTTTCACTTTTCTTTTTCTTTCTTTCTTTTTTTTTTTTTAAGCAAGGCGATTTCCAACTGCTCAAACGGCAGTGCTCTGCTCGACCTCTTACTGTGACCCCGACCTCTGACCTCTGTTGGACGTTATCCGTGTCCGGTGCGGCCTTCTTGGGAGATCCTGGAGATCATGACTTTGTGGGCTCATTTCCTGCTGCTTCGTTGGGCTGATCTTCACAACAATGTTCGGACGTTTGTTCCAGGTGCCTTCCTATCCGCTCGGTCGCTCTGTCCGCATTCTTTAACGCTAGGTCTTTGTGTTGGTTGTTGACTCTCTCTCTTTCTCCCTCTCTCTCTCTCTCTCTCTCGCTCGCTCGCTCGCTCTCTCTCTCTCTCTCTCTCTCTCTCTCTCTCTCTGCGCGCGCGCGCGCGCATGTGTGTGTGTGTGTGTGTGTGTGTGTGTGTGAGAGAGAGAGAGAGAGATTTTAGCTCTGACTTGCCGTTTGTCTTTTGAGCGAAACCAGCCGTCCCTTTTTTTTTTTTTCTTTCTTTCTTTTTAAGCGATGAAAGTAGCCTTCTTAGCGAGAGAAACATGGCCTTTTTAGAGGCGATATTTGTAGCCTTTTCCACTGAAATAAAAACTCCCCTCCCTTTTTCAGGCTTAATTTTCTTCCTTTCTTAATTGTGTCGATCAAAAGCCACCAGAACTTATTCAGAGTACAGTTTAACTGCTGTACCCACGAAACTCCACATGGAAAATAAAATTGGTAATGAAATGAGGCAGGGAACAGTAAACAACAAACCGTAAACAAATGGGGTAGTTTTTTGCTTCCATAAGGAAACCTAACACAGAGAACTTTTATTCAAGACTGGCACAGCCTTTTAAACTTGAATAAAGTCAGACAAATACAAAGACGAACAATCTAATAGTGGGGGGAAACAAGCGCAGGCCAACAACTAAATTGTCTTCATAGTAATGACTTGGCAAAACTTTGGACTTAAAGGGGGGGGGGGGGGGGGGGGGGGGGGGGGGGGGGGGGCAGGAGGTTGAAGATGTAAAAACTGGGAACTTGAAATTAAGAAAATATATCAGATATGAAAACTCTTCACTGGCTGCATAAGGGAACCATCGCAATTCCTTTTAAAGGCAGATATATTTGTATTGCCTGCTCCGAGGCCTTTCGACTTTATTCAAGTTTAAAAGGCTGTGCCAGTCTTGAAGAAAAGTTACTCTGTGTTAGGTTTCCTTATGGGAGCAAAAACTACCCCACTTGTTTACTGTTTGTATGGAAATAAAGACAGCCTTCACTTTCCGTACTCAGCTTTTTATTTTTTTAATTAGTCATTCACAAGATATTTAACCTATATTTAAAAGATTTTTTTTAGAAAGAAACCCGACATTTCTACGTTTTTTACCTTCGCTAAAAGATGATCGTATTAATAACATCGCAACTCTTCATTAATACACCTAGACAGGTCACGACGATCTTGAATTTTCGACTCCTAACAGATCACAGAGAGGCCCGTAGTCAAGCGGTCAAAGCGTTTCCGTGCGGAGCTGACGATTTGGGGTTCAAACCACTCGTGGAGTCGGATTTTTCTTTTCGACTTGAAAAACTCTCTCTGTCCGCTTCCGCAATAAATAGTTACCTGATTCAAATCAGAGAAGGTTAATTCAAAATCTACGGAGGGAGAAGGATGGGCTGTACCTCCCATCATGCCATGCCTTAGACACAGTGAACCACTGACTTCAGCACTCCTTCTAGTAATAAGCTATGGAAACTTTTTTTTTTTCGCTACGGTCTTCGTAATCTAATTTTCAATTAAGAAAAAAAAAAAAGCCATCGCCCCTTAGACTATGTTTTGATTAGAACGGCAAAACCCTGAAGGAGAGGGGGATGGGAGGGTGAGTGAGAAGGGGGTGGGGGTGGGTGGGAGTTGAGGCGGGAACATGGGGGGTAGCGCGATAAGCGGGGAGAGGGGGGGGGGGGGGTGGCATGCATTGAATTCAACAGCAAACATCATTCACATGCACTCTTTTGAGTCATTGCAACGACGCAGTGCCCGGTGTGGGGCCTCTGCGGTCGGCTTGGCTATAAACAGCATGCCCTCTCGCTTGTCTTGCCGATTCGTTCCAAATTTTATCCTCCGGTAAGCCGGTCTGCTGAGTAGAGAGGGGGGCCTGGTGGATTTATTTCGGGGCTAACCCTCGCAGTCCTTCCTTCAGCCCCAAGAACAGGCAAAGGGCCATACGCCCGTAATAAGAATCAGACCTCCGAACGCTGTCTCATCTGGCCTTTAAAGCGCACTGAGATCGAAGAGATAAGTGACCGTTCGTCCCTTTCGTTTTGAATGTTGCCTGTTGTCGTGCCTGGAGAAGGCCAGAAGGTCGAAACGCGTTGTGTCTGTTCTGTGAGTTTTGTTTTGCGTCCTTTCGCTTGGCGGTTCAGTTATTCTACTTTCGCTCTACAGTTTGATCTATCAGAAAACGCTATGACCCGCCAGAAGTGGAAATACACCATTTGAAAAAGTATTGATGTTGCGGAAAGAAATGTAAGCAGCTCGTGCTGATCAATGGTAAACTGTTCACAACGAAGCGTGTGTGTGTGTGTGTGTGTGTGTGTGTGTGTGTGTGTGTGTGTGTGTGTGTGTGTGTGTGTGTGTGTGTGTGTGTGTTGTGTGTGTGTTGTGCGCGATCGCAGCGTGCGTGTTTGTGTGTATGAGGTAATATAAGAAAAAAAACTTTCATATCTCCAACACTATAAATTACGACAGATGCAGCTATTATCATACAAACACGAATGGACAGAATATCAACTATAAATAATAACAACCTCGCAAAGATTTAACATTTAGACACATCATGTTAACAATGTATCATCGTGCTTTCAAGCTACCTCGAAAACATAAAGCTCCTGAAGTTAACTATCATTAAGAACAGAATCAAGATTTGAACAGATAAAAGGAAAGTCAAATTACTTAAGGACATGCATGCAATAATACTGTGTGTGTGTGTGTGTGTGTGTGTGTGTGTGTGTGTGTGTGTGTGTGTGTGTATGCAAGCGCGTGTTTGTCCAAATACCGGATGTGAAATTACGGCCGTCGGATAGCATACGTCAATTTTGCTTCCAACCTCTACATAGGGACTCTCTCTCTCTCTCTCTCTCTCTCTCTCTCTCTCTCTCTCTCTCTCTCTCTCTCTCTCTCTCTCTGGCGTGGTGTGTGTGTGTGTGTGTGTGTGTGTGTGTGTGTGTGTGTGTGTGTGTGTGCAAGCGCGTGTTTGTCCTACTGCTGGATGTGAAATTACGGCCGTCATATAGCATCCGTCAATTTTGCTTCCAACCTCTACATAGGGACTCTCTCTCTCTCTCTCTCTCTCTCTCTCTCTCTCTCTCTCTCTCTCTCTCTCTGTGTGTGTGTGTGTGTGTGTGTGTGTGTGTGGCGTGGTGTGTGTGTGTGTGTGTGTGTGTGTGTGTGTGTGTGTGTGTGTGTTGTGTGTGTGTGTGTGTGTGTGTGTGTGTGTGTGTGTGTGTGTGTGTGTGTGTGTGTGTGTGTGTGTTGGGGTGGGGGTAGGGTGGTGGACGTAGGGAGGAGAGGAGGGATGATAGCGAGGTCACAAAAGTTTCCCATGCAACCTTGCTGCGTGCGTTCGCTGACGCGGAGCAACTGTGGAACACCATTTCCACTCGCCGCAGTATAGTGTCACGATTTTTCCGGGAAATTATCCGGTTGTCTCCCTCGCTCTTGGTGACACTCGTCGGGTAAACTGGCCAGCAAGACCTGCACCGTCATCACTGGGCGATACAAGTCTCTCTCACATGCGTAGTAGGCTCTTTTCTTTCTAGAGGGAATACCGATGTCTGTCTGTACCAATGGCAAAGAAATATGGCGACATTCGGCGATTCACGTCCCAACCTATGTATTGATATTGTTTATTAAGGTAAGTAAGGCAAGGTAAGGCAAGGCAAGGCAAGGCAAGGCAAGGCAAGGCAAGGCAAGGCAAGGCAAGGCAAGGCAAGGCAAGGCAAGGCAAGGCAAGGTAAGGTAAGGTAAGGTAAGGTAAGGTAAGGTAAGGTAAGGTAAGGTTGCTTATAGCCCAGCCGATCGCAAAGGGCCACATCAGGGCTGTCACCGCGTTCGAGTCAATTCATAAGGAATAGTAATCTTTTTTAATAGAAGAAGAAGAAGAAGAAGAAGACAGAGGTTTGAAGCAAAGATGAAGTTCGAAACGACCTATCAGTTTGAAATCTGTGTTATCTGCTCCACGAACAAGGTAAATGTTGCCTTGAACGGCTAAAGGTCAAAAAGAAAAATCGTTGTTGACAGTTATCTTCAGCTATGAGTATTTCCCCTTCACGCACCAAAAATAGTGACGTCTTATGATTGGTAGAAAGAACGATCGCGATTTACACTGTCCTTTCAATGAAGTACAATTCTACCCGAAAACTTCACTATTTTGTCATAGTGTGTGTGTGTGTGTGTGTGTGTGTGTGTGTGTGTGTGTGTGTGTGTGTGTGTGTGTGCGCGCGCGTGCGTGCGTGTGTGCGTGTGTGTGTGTGTGTGTGTGTGTGTGTGTGTAAAGAATTTCAACTGTGACCTCAAGTCACAATCTACAAATACGCCCCTTCCTTCACCCCATCCACCGTGAGCATATGTGAATCGGATGATAAGCGATATGTGCGATGTTTGGAATGATGTAGTTTAAAAAGTATGTGATGTCGCATGGTATGTGGGATTTTGTATTATATGTGGAATGTCATGTGGTATGTGTGTTGTTGTGTGACGTGGATGATTTCGTGTGTAACGTGTATGATGTGCATTTTATCCTATGTTGTGTGATATATTGATATGTATTACACGTGACGTGGTGTATATACATACACATACATACATACATAGGTAGATAGACAGACAGACAGATAGATAGATAGATAGATAGATAGATAGATAGATAGATAGATAGATAGATAGATAGATAGATAGATAGATAATATTACGTAAGTGTGATGTGCGTTATGTGTTAGATCGTTTGTTGCTCAGGTTGATGCCGCGCGTCGCTGTGTATGATATTGTGTGATGTCAAGTGTTTTGTGTGTGGGATGTGTTCTCTCTCTCTCTCTCTCTCTCTCTCTCTCTCTCTCTCTCTCTCTCTCTCTCTCTCTCCTCCCCCCTCTCTCTCTCCGCCCTCTCTCTCTTGAGAAGGAATATTTCATCGAAAGTAGGAGGGGGGAGGGGGGGAGGGGGGGGGGGAAGACTTCCCACGCTGTTTCATATATTTCGAAAAAGTTCGGGGGGTGACCACACCTCGTTCTCGCAAAGTGTGGAGAAAGCGTGGAATTATGAGAAAGCCTGAGTTAGCACCCCCCCCCCCCCCCCCCTTTTCCCCCTATTTCTCTCCAGCCCCTGCCTATTCTTCCTGCCACCCAACTGACCTCTGCTTCCACGCCTCAAAACGCATTCTGACTGCAGTGGGTCACTGTGCACTCTGACATACATCCCAAAACATCCGAACTTGCGCAGTTACTGCTCGTCCTGACGCAAAATGAAATATATGTATACACATATGTATATATTATGCACCTTTGGTACTTATTGCAATACTTATCTTCTCATTGGTTTCATTTATGTCTTCTTTAACCTTTTATATATTTGTAAGCGTTTAGGGCTTATGATTAAGCGCCATAAATAATCATCATTACTATTATTATTATATCACTTTTGTTATGATCCCAGACGTTGATGTTCTATCCAAAAATAAGTTATTTGTTGTAACAAATTGAATACATCGATAAACGAATAGATAAATAAATAAATAAATAAATAGATCAGTAAGTAATAAGCATGCAAACAAATCGGAGTTAAAGCCTTTCTGTAAGTTGTAAGTGTAAGCACAGCAGTACTGGACAAACAAGCCATCCCGTAAACGAGTGTTGGTGTGTGGCACATCCACACCCGATGCGGAAACGAACAGTCGTTTAAATTTCCCCGAGTAAAAAGTACAGGAGCGTACACCCTCACATAGTTCAGAAATGAGTAATAACTACGTCTCTACATTACAATGAACGGGTGCACGCGCACCCCGATGCTAAAGAACGCAGATTAGTTCTTCTCATACAGAAAAATTCCAGCCTTGTCTTAGTTTGTGCGCAATGAGTCTTTCGGGTGAGACGTCAAACCGAGATCCCATTACAGCGTTGCAACATGTATTTATTACAGCACATCAAAGGACCAAAGGCGACCACTTTCATGGGCAAACAAAGACATCAACAAGATGCAAAGCATATAAACCGTACTCCCAGTTTTTTCTTGAATACGCGTGAGATATTCCATAAAGAGGATAAACCGTTTTGGGCCGTTATAGCCGTTAGTGATGGCTATTCTGGTAAACATCTGCCATCATCTGTGACCCATAATGAACATGTCTACAAAATTTTCAGAAAGATCGGCCGAGTACTTTCTGAGATTTTCCATAAAGAAGAAAACCGTTATGGGCCGTTATAGTCGTTAGTAACGGATGTAACGGTAAAACAAAACATCAGGCATCATCCGTGACCCATAATGAACATACCTACAATTTTCAAAAAGATCGGCCAAGTACTTTCTGAGATATTCTATAAAGAAGAAAAACTATTAGTAACGGCTATCACGGTAAAATAAAACATCAGGCATCATCCGTGACCCATCATGAACTTACCTACAAATTTTCAGAAAGATTGGCCCAGTAGTTTTGTCAGGAGCGAGTGGGACACATTTTGAACTCGGACGGACACACACACACACACACACACACACACACACACACACACACACACACACACACACACACACACACACACACACACACACACACACCATTTCTTCGTTCCCATGGTAAAGTACTCCCTGTTCTATAAGAAACTGGGAGTACAAAATGGGGGAAAAACATGGATGTGGCTGTACAACGGCAACGGGCTTACCCGGTTAGAGCAGTCGGAATTTCATACAGAAAAAAAAAATCTGTTGTAATTGTGATGTTAAATAATACAGTAAAAATCATACGGTAAAATAGCAGGACAGAAAGACTACAGAGCCAGCCGCCGTGGCACCATAATAATGTGTGGTGTCCTGCGGGATGTTAAATGAGAACAGACAATCAGTGAGCACTGCCGGAATGACTCGGCAGTAGTGCAGTGTCTCCTCTGGTGGTTGCTTTAGGACGATTTGACGTTGATCCTTGTGGATTGCTGGTGGCTGTGGTTGTGGCAGGACAGGCCAGACTGTGGCAGTGAGTGGGGTGGGAGGTGGTGGGGGAAGTGGGGGGGGGGGGGGGAGGAGAGGAGAGCGCGTGGATGCGCAATGCCACTGAAGTGGTACGGAGAATGAGAAGGAAAAAAAAGTACAGTATAGTACACGATAGTACAGTATAGTATAGTATAGCACAGTACAGTATAGTACAGTACAATATAGTACAGCATAGTACAACATAGCACAGTATAGTACAGTATAGGACAATATAGCACGATATAGCACAGTATAGTACAATATAGTACGGTATAGTACTGTATAGTACAATATAGTACATTATAGTACGGTATATTACAGTATAGTACAATATAGTACGGTATAGTACAGTATAGTACAGTATAGCACAGTATAGCACAATATAGTACAATGTAACGATGAATACAACACAACATAACCCAGTATTTTCCCCTAGTCTCATTACTTTCGTTTTATTTTATTGCGTCTGCCTAAAAGGATGTCGCTTCGAACTTGATGCATGTGCGGGCTATGAATCTTTTTTTTTTTTTTTTTTAGACGCATTCCACAGTACACACTTAAAACACACCCTGTTCACACCCCCGTCTTTGAAAGACTAGAGATCGACGCCCCAGTTATTTACGACAGGGTGGAACTGGCGGCTGGCGGGCTGAGAGGATCGTGTCATCGTGTATAAATAACTAGAGTTCTTATGCTATGACCCGCGGCGAAGGAATCTGGGCGCGTGCTGCCTACCCAGACGCTTGCCTTTCTCGCTGTCAGCGCGCGCTCCGGGAGGAATGTCAGGCTCTTCTCGCTTCCTGCCCTTCTGCACCTGTCTGCCTGCAAGGCTCCGCTCTCTCTGGCACCCATCCTGCTCACCTTTGCTCCTATCACCCCCACCCCCCCCCCCCCCACCCCACCCCCGCCCCCACCCTCCATCCTCCTTGCAGTCTCTGCCAACCACCCCTTTCCTCTCATCTCTGAGAATCTTTTCTTTTTTTTATTTTCTTTCTTTCTTTCACTCCCTTAACTACCTTACACCCCCCCCCCCCCCCCCCCCCCCCCTCCCTCCACTCCCATTCCCATTCTCTCCCCCTCGCAGAACTAACTGTGTCTGGGAATGCAGACTCCGTCAAAAGCGGGACAAACGCGTTTGATGCGTTTCTATGTGTGTGTGTTTTTGTTGAGGGCTTGGTTGGGTTATGTTCATGTTTTGTGGATGGCTTTTTTGTTTTTCTTCGTTCTTTCGTTCGTTCGCTCTTTCTTTCTTTTCTTTCTCCTTCCTTCCTTCCTTCCTTCTTTCTTCTCTTCTTTGTTTCTTTGTCTCTTTCTTTCTTTCTTTCCTTTCTTACTTGTTCTGTCTTCTCTTCTCTCCCTTCCTATTTTCAGTTTCTTCCTCTCTTCCCTACTGTCTTTCTGTCTCTCTTCCGTTTCCTTCATTTTTTTTTTCTTTTTTTTGTTTCATTTTCTCGGTCTGTTTTTTTATGACTGTATTTCGTTCTTCCTTCATTCCTTTCTTTCTTTGATATCTTTTTCTTTCTGCTTCTTTATATCTCTTTTCGTTTCTATCTCTTTTCTTCTTCTTCTTTCTCTCTTTCTTCTTTTCTTTCTTTCTTGCCTTATTGTTGTTTTTTTTTTTTAGCTTACCTTTCCCTTTTCTCCTTTTCGTTGTAAGTTTCTTTTTCTCCTTTTTTTTTTTCTTCTAAAATTCATTTCTCCGTGTGTGTGTGTGTGGAGGGGGGGGGGGGAAGGGGGGTCGTTCTCTCTCTCTCTTCCCCTGTTTTTTTCGTTCAATCCTTCCTCGCTATTTTCTTTATTTTCTTTCTTCCTTTGCGTTTGTCTTTGGGGTTTTTTCTTTTTTTGTTGTTGTTGTTTTGCTTGTGTTTGTTCTATTTCTGTTGCTGTTGTTTTGGTGGTGTTTTTTCTCTTTTTTTTTCGGGGGGGGGGGGGGGGGGGGGGGGGGGGGTTTG
>JADBJO010000572.1:150000-157500 GCA_016801955.1 Conus betulinus
CACGCACGCACGCACACACACACACACACACACACACACACACCACACACACAAGCATGCACGCACGCACGCAGGCATGCACGCACACACACACACACACACACCACGCACGCACTCACACAAACACATGTGCGCGCACGCGCGCGCACACACACGCACACACACACACACACGCACGCACACTCACACACACACACACACACACACACACACACACACACACACACACACACACACACACTCACACACACACACACACACACACACACAACACACACACACACTCACACACACACACACAACACACACGTTACCATCAAGTGGACAGGGCTCAGGCCCCTTGTTGTTGAGCCAAGATAGAGCGGAGTCCGTTAGAATCTGACAGGTTCGCTACAGCAGCACCCAGTCCCATATACCCATAGAGTCGCATGCTGCAATGCCAGACCGTTAGGTCTTAAACTAACCATCTCGCTCCACATGCGTCGCGGCCAAGTCCTTTTTTTCCCCCGCGTACGCAGGCTGATACTCCTGCGGACTCTCCCTGTATAGACAGGCATGAATTAATCCCATCTACCCGACAAAGAGAGTGGACGTTTTGTGTATATGACCGTTTTTTTTTTTTTTTTTTTTTTTTTTTTTTTTTAATCCGGCCATCAAGGCAGCCATACTCCAACATCGGAGAAGGTACATGCTATATGTAACGTGTCATCCATACCAACGGCCAAACTGGACTTCTCTTCCGAAAGTTGCTGGTGGGATTTTACGTGTGTGCAAGATGTTATGCATGCGTTCACACACGAAACCTCGGTTTATAGTCTCATTCGAAGGACTGTATGTGAAATAGAGTCAGAACCAATGTTAACTCCGAGGGAAAAATACCCCTGCGAACGAAAACGGCCCGGCGGAGATTCGAACCCGCATCCCCAAGATTGCGAGTCCGGCGCTCTACCACTGGGCTATTCCGGCCTCCCAAATCCTTTCAGAACCAGTCACCTCCCATTCATTAAGGTTCGGGTGCTTTTTTTTTCTCTTCAAGGTGGGGAAAAGTGAAGAATTTGGGAGAGAGGTGAGAGAAAGGAAGGGTGTGAAAGGGTGTGTGGTGGGAAGGGAGGGGGGGGGGTGGTGGGAGGTGGTTATGGGGAGAGACGGGAAAGGGAGGGGGAGCGGGAGGAGGAGGAAGACACTGAGCAGGTGAGACGTGGTCGGGCTGAGCCTGGTCTTCTTCTGCTCTGTCGGCCTCTTTGATGTGGCTCACCTTGTTTATGACACCTGTGGATCATTTCGGCGGCGAGGTGTGCCTTGTCTGGCACCTGGTGCCTTCTTCCCTTCACCCCTTCCACCACCCCTCTCCCCGCCTTCCTACCAGTTCCACCAACCTGTGGCCCTCCTTCCTCCTTCCTCCTTCCACTCCCAGCTTCACACTGTGTACCTATCCCCACCGCCACTCTCTGTCCTCTGTGTGTGTGTGTGTGTGTCTCTCTCTCCTCTCTCTCTCTCTCTCTCTCTCTCCTCTCTCTCTCACTCACTCACTCACTCACACACCCACACACCACACACACACACACACACACACACACACACACACACACACACACACACACACACACACACACACACACACACGCACGCACGCACGCACGCACACACGCACACACACACGCGCGCGTGCGCGCACGCGTGCGCACACACACACATCCTCTCACAAAACTGAACTACTCTGTTAAAGACAAGCCCCCATACGTTGCTCTGGATGACTTCGTGTTAAAAAGAAAAAGGAAAGGGTGAACACAAAAAAAACACAAAAAAAACAATCAGACTCTGTCTCAACACGTACACGCTGCTGCCAAGGGTTAGTATCAGACATAACGAATGGGGGACAGGTGCATGATGTTGTGGGCACCCCCACACCCATCCCCCCCACCCACCACCCACCCTCGCACCCCTACCTCTTCTTTCTGTTCCACCATCATCAATCCCTCCGCCAGTAACCTGTGATTCATACTCTCCCGAACCCGCGACATCATCAGGGGAGGGGATGAAAGATACCATCATTCGACCAGGTTACTCGCTACCTCCCCTGCATTGAATGCGGATGACAGGCATATTTCCTCCGACCTGTAATTGTGTTTTTTTATACTCCTATCTCTTCTGCCAGGAGAATCGAATGAAGAACGTTTTGAAGAAATCCAAGAACCCGTTATATCACTAAACTCTGTCTCTGATTCATACTCCTCAACCTGTCTCTGATTCATACTCTCTCTCTCTCTCTCTCTCTCTCTCTCTCCTCTCTCTCCTCTCGCCCCCCTCTCTCTCTCCCTCTCTCTCTCTCTCTCTCTCATCCTCTCTCTCTCTCTGCCCCTCCCTCTCTCTCTCTGCCTCCCTCTCTCCTCTCCTCTCTCTCCTCCTCTCTCTACTCTCTCGATCTCTCTCTCTCTCTCTCTCTGTCCCTGAGCTGGGACAGTCCTGAATAGACCACAGATGGTCGACTTGGATGAAAACAGTAATCAAAGTACAAAAAAAAAACAACTGTGATGGGGACCAGCCGCCGTGGCGAAGTGGTCAGTGTCGTCGTCGCGGACTCCCAGCTGGAAGGTCATGGTTCGATTCCCCTCAGAGTCATTTATTTATGAGATTTTTCTACCCCAACCGATTCCTTCCCTGAGTTGAGTTGGTTGCTAAGGGGTCAGAGTTGTTGAAGACTGGGACCACACAGTCGAGTTTTCATCCATTAATAACTGGATCTCTGGGGAGCGTTGCTCAAACTGATTGACTAAAACTTTGCAGGTGTCTGTATTTCTCGCGCCTGGTTGACGCCAGGATATATCGTGAAAGTAAGCGTAGAGTACAGTCCTGTCATGCAGTCTGAGATCGAAATGGAGACACGTGGCATCATTTTCATCATCCTTATCCAATCGATCAGCATTTTAAAAAAAAAGGCCTGTATTATCAGTGGGGGTGGAAAAGCAGTACCCCTCTGTCTGTATCTGTGGTTCACATTCCCTATCCTTTCTGCTCTCCTAGTGAATGAAAAAACTCCACCACTCAGCCAGTAGTAACGTTGTTTGTTGTTTGTGTTGTCGTCGTCGTCGTCGTCGTCGTCGTCGTCCCTTGCTAAGACTCCAGGGATCATCCGAACAGCCAAAGTACTTGAACACTGTGGTACAAAATGCATCAGCTGGGGATGAGAAACATTACGTGTGTGACCGTTTTTTGATTACTCCGCCACATGGGCAGCCACACTCCGACTTCGGGGGATTTTTTGGAGACTGATAATGTTATGCTAGGAGCTTATCACACAACTGAAGATAATCCCCGCATAACTATGCAGAGCATAATAACAACGTTTTGATGTAGCTTTGGTGTTCTAGCCTACGTCAGTTGGCCTGACACAGCCTTAAGCCAAGGCGCAGCCAGTAGTAACGATTCATACTCTGTTACCAACCTAGTACTCTTAGGACAGAATGAAAACCACCACCACTCAGGCAGTAGTTATGACTCATACTCTGTTACGTCCCTGTTACTCCTAGAAGTGGATAAGAAAAACCACCACTCAGCCAGTATCTATGTAGTTGATACTTTGATCTTTCCTGTTACTCCTAGGAGTGGGTGAAAAACGCTACCATTCCGCTAGTATCTATCGGTCACACATCTGTCTTTCCTGTTACTACTGGGAGTTGGTGGAAAACGCCACCGTTCCGCTAGTATCTATGGATCATACTTCTATCCTCCTTGCACTGGGAATGGATGGAAAAGCTACCCCTGTCAGGATAAATGGTTTCAAACACCTGTCTCTACGACACTTGGAATGGATGAACAACACAGCGCGCTCAACCAGTATCTTTTGTTCATACTTATTATCCCTCTTACGTTAGGGGTGGATGAAAAGCGTAATCACGAGCCAGTTATCTGCTGGTTCATACTCCTCTCTCTCTCTCTTGCACTTGGAAGGAACGAAGAACACCGCCACGAGGTAGGCATGATGCATAGTCACCATCTCTCTCTTGCACTGGGAATGGATCAGAAATCTTTCACTCTCTATCATTCACTGTCTATCATTCACTATCTATTATTCACTGTCTATTATTCACTCTCTATTATTTATGAGATTTTCCTACCCCAACCGCGCGCACACACACACACACACACACACACACACACACACACACACACATCAACAACTAGCTATACATACCAACAGTTACACACGCCAATAAAAAACGCGCTCATGTCCTCGCTCTGCTCTTTACCACCCTCAACCCCCCCTTCCCCCCAACCCCCCCCAAACCCCCCCCCCCCACCCCCCCCCCCCCCCCCCCCCCCCCCCCCCCCCCCTTTACCATGATTTTATCTTTTGTTGGATTTTTGTTTTGTGTTTTTCGTGGGGTTTTTTTTTTTTAACGCTTCTACCTCACGTGTGTTTGGGAGAGGTTGTGCCAAGCAGACTGTGGGCGTGTGCAGCTATGCCTTGCAAAGCCAGCACCACACAGACATGAGAACACAGGGCCAGTTCAACCAAACACAACCACCACCCCCACCCTCCCCGCTCTCTGTGATCTGCCATCCAATCCCTCCCCACCCACCCACCCCGACCCCCATTCCCCATGTCCTCCCTGCCTCCTTTCCTCTCTATACTCCCGGTTTCTCGCTATACTCCCTCCACTACTCTCGATCCTTTATCATACTTACAATTGGTTGTTCCTTTTTTTTTCTCTTTTTTTATTGTTTCTTTCGTGTGTGTGTGTGTGTGTGTGTGTGTGTGTGTGTGTGTGTGTGTGTGTGTGTGTGTGTGTGTGTGTGTGCGCGTATGTGCATGTATGTGTGTGTGTGTGTGTGTGTGTGTGTGTGTGTGTGTGTGTGTGTGTGTGTGCGCGCGCGCGCGCGTTTGCTTCCATGGAGTGTGCTGTGTGTGTGTGTGTGTGTGTGTGTGTGTGTGTGTGTGTGTGTGTGTGTGTGTGTGTGTGTGTGTGTGTGTGTCCTTTTGCATAGGTTGGCTACATTCACGTTGTGTGTAGCAACCCTCTCCTTTAGAGGGTTGAAAGGAATCCGATGAAAGTCATAGATCCGTAACATGCCAGAAAAATCAAATCCTCTACAGAAGGCTGGGGGGGGGGGGGGGGGGGGGGGAATCGTAATGTGGCCGACAACAAACACCACCACCCATGACAGTGACCTGTTGTTGAAACAGGAAAAAAACCACACTACAGTTGGCGCTACTTTTTATCCACACACACGCGCGCGCGCGCGCCCGCGCGTACACACACGCGCATACACACACACACACAAGCACACACACACACACACACACACACACACACACACACACACACACACACACACACACACACACACACACACACAGACGCACGCACACGGACACACACACACGCACACACATGCACACACACATATGCACGCACGCACACACACACACACACACACACACACACACACACACACACACACACACACACACACACACACACATACACACACACACACACGCACATACACATATACATGTACACACACGCACGCGCACACACACGCACACACACACACACACAGGCACGCACGCACGCACGTACGCACGCGCACACATACATACACACACACACACACACACACACACACACACACACACACACACACACACACACACAACAAGGTGGCGTGGACTTACGAAGTGACAGACAGAAACCCACAAAAGATGGAAGTGACCCTAATCCCCAATATTTCAGTCAGAAAACCCACAACAGATGACAATGACCTATGATCTGACTAAAACGCACAACAGATGGATGTGACGTACACTTTGACAGACAGAAGACCCACAGAAAACCCGCAATGGATGGCAGTGACCTATGATGTGAGCCCACAACACAAATGGCATTGGCTTATAACGTGACAGACAGAAACCCCACAACAGATGGTAGTGATTTATAATGTGACAGACAGAAACCCCACAACAGATGATAGTGATTTATAATGTGACAGACAGAAACCCCACAACAGATGACAGTGACCTATATAATGTGACAGACAGAAACCCCACAACAGATGACAGTGACCTATATAATGTGGCAGACAGAAAACCCACAACAGATGACAGTGACCTATATAAAGTGACAGACAGAAACCCCACAACAGATGGTAGTGATTTATAATGTGACAGACAGAAACCCCACAACAGATGGTAGTGATTTATAACGTGACAGACAGAAAACCCACAACAGATGGCAGTGACCGAAGACCCACAACAGATGACAGTGACCTATTTAATGTGACAGACGGAAAAACCCACAACAGGTGACAGTGACCAATATAATGTGACAGACGGAAAAACCCACAACAGGTGACAGTGACCTATATAATGTGACAAACGGAAAACCCACAACCGATGACAGTGACCGAAACCCACAACAGATGACAGTGACCTATATAATGTGACAGACGGAAAACCCACAACAGATGGCAGTGACCTATATAATGTGACAGACAGAAAACCCACAACAGATGACAGTGATCTATATAATGTGACAGACAGAAAACCCACAACAGATGGCAGTGACCTATATAATGTGACAGACAGAAAACCCCACAACAGATGACAGTGACCTATATAATGTGACAGACAGAAAACCCACAACAGATGACAGTGACTTATATAATGTGACAGACAGAAAACCCACAACAGATGGCAGTGACCTATATAATATGACAGACAGAAAACCCATAACAGACGACAGTGACCTATATAATGTGGCAGATAAGCCACAACAGATGACTTTGACCTGAAATGTGACAGAAAAAACGGGTCAGATTACAATGACCTGAAATGTAACATATAGAAAACCCACATCAGGTGGCAATGACCTATGATATGACAGAAACCCCACAGCAGATTAGTAGTAGTAGTAGTAGTAGTAGTAGTAGTAGTAGTAGTAGTGGTGGTGGTGGTAGCAGTGTTGTTGTTTAAGAAAACTTATAAAAGCGCGCATCACGGATAGAGACCAAGCTGTAAGTAACCTTACAGACCACGCTTTTGTTTACGGACCAAGCTGTAAGCAACCTTACCTTACAGGACCACGCTTTTGTTTAAAGCTACCTGTTGTCTACCTCGGTAGAGCCGATTGAAGAGCTGCCTGCTGGTGCTACTTCCAGTTCTCTCCCATGTCATTCAACTGAAATATTAATCATTCAATTTTTCAGTCATTCTTTCAATTCTCCCCCGCAAGAGGATACATGCTACGTGTAGACATGCACACAGTATGCGCACGCGCGCGCGCACGCACGCACGCACGCGCACGCGCGCACATACACGCACGCACGCACATACACGCAACGCAGCACGCACGCACGCACGCACGCACAACCACACACACACACACACACACCACACACACACACACACACACACACACGACACACATAGAGGGGGGGGGGGGGCGCGAGCGAGCGGGAGAGGGGGGGGGGGGGGAGGGGCAGAGGGGGCAGATGGGA
>JADBJO010000572.1:165000-172500 GCA_016801955.1 Conus betulinus
CTCTCTCTGTTCTTCCTCCTCCTTTATCCCTCTCTCTCTCTCTCTCTCTCTCTCTCTCTCTCTCTCTCCACTGCCAGGCAAGGTTGTGTTTTTTTTTTCCTTGCTGGCACTTGGGCGTAATGTTGACAACCAAAAGGTCGTTTTCTCAAGCCCCCAAGTCCCAACATGTTTGTTACTTTCCCTCTGTCTTTTCTGTCTACGCCTCTCTGTCTTTTGTCTGTCTGAGTAGCTCCTCTGGATTGCTCCCTCTCTGTCTGTCTGTCTGTCTGTCTCTCTCTCTCTCTCTCTCTCTCTCTCTCTGCGTCTCTCTGTCTCTCTCCTCTCTACACCCACTCATTTCACTTCGTTTTCCATCCTATAGCTGTTCACTGTAGTTGACTATAAATTTATTTCTTTATCTGTGTGCTTTCGTCCTTCTGTGTCTTTCCTTTTATATTCGTTCCTTCTACGTTCATGTTTTTTGTGTGTTGTTGTGTTTTAGTTTCGTGTTTGCTTTTTTTTCTCCCCCCACCCCCCTCCCCCCCTCCTTAACGTTCGTACCTTATCTCGGCCATATGCATGAGGAGGAGGGGAGTGTAGACTGAGCTTGGCGTTATTCATTAGAAAATTGACCGACGTTGACGGAACAGGAGTCGAAATTGGCTCGGACCCATCTTCCAGTTCCCCCCACCCCCTTCCCACTCCTCCCTTTGCTCCCCTTCCCCCAAAACTCAATCCTATCCCCTCCCCCTTCCCACATCTATCCCCCCTCCCCCCCCCCCCACTTTGCCCTGTCCCTCATCTGCACACCTGTATTATTTCCATCTGAATCTGCCCGGCGCATGCACTTGGCAGCTCTTGATGATAAAAAAAAAACGATTACAGGCTTGCGAACGCACGTGCGCGCGTGCGTACATGCATATGCTTGCAGAGAGAAAATCACTGACAGAGAGAGAGAGGGAGGGACCGACAGACAGACAGACAGATAGACAGACAGGCAGATAGAAACAAGAGTTACTGTGCTTGTTGAAAGCTTACTGTTTCATATAATTTTTCCCATTATGACATAGGTGTTTTATGCGTTTCCACAGAAACAGTTACAAACAAAGCAGATTAGTGTACGCAAAGAAAAAAAAATTGTATGAATTGACAAAGAATGAAGAAAAAAAGAAAATAAGAAACAATTATTAATAGAAAATTTGGCGTCCTGTGAGCAGTGTAAAGAAACGTCATGACTCCCCCTCCCCCCCCCCCCACACACACACACCCATTATCTCTGCCAAAAAACATATTGTATTCTCTCCTCTCTCTCTCTCTCTCTCTCTCTCTCTCTTCTTCTCTTCTTTTCTTCTTCTCTTCTTCTTCTTCTTCTTCTTCTCTCGCTGTCTCTGTATGTGTGTGTCAATGCAAAATGCGAATGTTTCGTTCGTTTGCCTGTCTTCCCTGCCTAACTTTAAGTTTTTTTTTTTCTAACTAAATTAAGGAGGTGTGCGTTTGCTGGGTATTGTCCTCTTGCTTGTCTCGACAGGTGTGATGGTTGCATGTCATTTGACAACGTTTCACCCGTTAATTCCAAAGTCCAATCATTGCCACAAGGTCTGCTGAAGAAGAAAATCAAGTCTGCGGTGCTGTAGGAGCTTACTTTAAGCCTACCACCGCTTTAAAAACACTTGTTGTCGCCAGTAATAAACTTACCAGTTGCTTAGTGCCCACTGCATTGCGGTTCAAAAGAGGCCCACTTCTGAACATGACCGGAAGAGACTCAGCCGCGGAGCAGCGTGGTCTTCGGTGGGTAGCCTCGCGGCGACCTGGGACATGTTGACGGCATCCTGGGTTGGAGGACAGCAGCAACAAGCCAAGGGTGTGGGTTGTGCATGAGGCAGCCGGACTTTGCAGGCATTCCTGAACATGATCGGCAGAGACTGACTCAGCAGCAAGGCAGTGTGTTCTTTGGTGGGTGACCTCACGGAGACCTGATGTTGACAGCAGCATCCTGGAATGAAGGAAAAGGGCAACCCAAGGTGTCGGTCGCTGCGTGATGGGGAAAGCCGGAATGAGTGACCGGTGAAAGTAAGGCCACCCGAGAGAGAGAGAGAGAGAGAGAGAGAGAGAGAGAGAGAGAGAGGAGGAGAAGGAGGAGGAATAGGAGGGGGTATGGAGGGAGGAGGGCGGGGGGGGGGGGGGGACGGGGGTGGAGAGAGAAACCGTCGGCAGCAGAAGTGTAGCAGGGAGACTGGGGAGGGAGGACCTGTGGAGATGGAAGAAAAAATACAGGCTGGCAGGAGTCTTGTTTGTCTGTCTGGTCATACCGGTCAGACGCCTGCAGGACCACACAGGCTGAACTGGTCAATGAAGGAGAGCAGACAGAGACAGACAGACAGACAGATATAGCAAAAGCGAAGGAGAGAGAGGGTGAGGGAGATGGAGAGAGAGAGAGAGGCAGGGGGAGAGTGAATGAGCGGGTGAGAGAGACAGACAGACGGACACAGTGAGACAGAGAGAGAGAGAGAGAGACAGAGAGAGAGAGACAGAGAGAGGAGATCATACAGGCAGCAACATAAAGAAGAACGTGAAGGCAGGGCATCCAGGGGTGATAACCTGGATTCGGTCCGATCCCCTTAGAGTGTTCTTGATGGAGTTAAAGGCCAAAACAATAGCAAGAACGGCGGAAGCTGCGGGTATAGGATAGGTGGCAGAGGGGTTTGTATGAAATTTTCTGTGCTCCAACTGTCTCGAGAGTTTTTCCTACCACCCACAGTACATATATTGTCAGGGACCATTTCCCTGCTGGCTTAGGTGCTTTTACGTGCGGAAACCGCGCGCTGATGACAGTACCGTGGTGGCTTAAGAGTATCGTCCGAAAGACTAGCACGTTGACCAGCACATTCGCTCGAGCCTAGAGGACAGGCAGAGAAGCTGAGAGGGAGTAAGAGGACATATACCTGCGTGCTAGCATGGTAGCTTTTTCAGCCCTTGATCGTTGTTTTCTGAGAAAAGCGGCTGTGATCAATATCCACAGAATATCACAGCTGGTTTCTTTAAAATTCTAGCTCATTTCCCTGTGTGTGTGGGTTTTTTTTTTTCAAAGAATCATGGGTTTTTTTCCCTATAATCCCAAGAAAAACATCTTTTACCTTTGGTGTAATAATTCTCAAGAATCGCAACTGTTTCCGTCCTATTTTAGCAAGGAAAAAAACTCTCTCTCTCTCTCTCTCTCTCTCTCTCTCTCTCTCTCTCTCTCTCTCTCTTTTTTTTTTTTTTTTTTTTTTTTTTTTTTTTTTTTTTTTTTTAAAGAAAACAGTGCAAATAGGAAAATAGACGTCTTCGGGATCGCAAGTATTTTCCCTGTTTTGCCGACCCCGTCAGCGCTTGCCATGATGAATAGTGATCATTGCTCTTTTTCTCTGTTAACGATGGTTTTCTTGCGATCGTTCCTCTTTTCCTGAGGAAAACAAGGATAATAGTCATCAAAAAAAAAAAAAAAAAAAAAAAAAACGAGATATTACTTATTACCCCCAAAGAAAATATAGGAAAGAAAAAAAAACATTAGTGGTCCTCAAGGAAAAAGAGAGAAAAAAGAACATATATCTTAAGGAAAACAGAGAAAAACCGTTCGGAGGATCCTGTGTTCCTGAGGGGAACCTGCTGTGTACTCCCCATAAACGGTTCTTTACGAGACTCGATCTTTGGACTTAGGATTCCCCTGGCTGCTAGGCTGGCGTTTTACCCCACGGGCCACGACCGCCAGCTACACCTTCCGTTGTAGGGAAAGAGGGGAACGACTTCAAAGGAAAGCCTCCTGCTCCATCCTCCTTTCTGTGACTCGTTCCGCCGCCCCCGTGCATCCCGTTTTGACTTGACGCACGTCACGGAGTTTTCTTTTGAACTTGATGATGAAGGAGAAATTGCCCAGGGTCTCTTTTGAAGGGGTATACGGTGCGAGATAATCGGGGTTGTTTGGTGGTTTTCCCTTCCTCTTTTTTTATGTTTGTTTGTTTTTGTTTCAGCGCGCTATAAAAAGTGATAGGAAAGAAAGAATCGTAATTACAATTATGGCTGCGCAAATGCGTATGTGTGTTGGCGAGTGTGCGCGCGTGTATGTGTGTGTGTGTGTGTGTGTGTGTGTGTGTGTGTGTGTGTGTGTGTGTGTGTCTGTCCTGTCTGTCTGTCTGTCTGTCTGTCTGCACGCGTGTGTTTTTTTTTTTTTTTTTATGGCGTGAGCTGACTTGAAACGAATGCACTCGACTGCTGTAATACCTTCTGTCATTCTTGGCCAACCACCTTGCATGATATCCATCTAGAAGCAGCCATAGTTTAAGACTTGATGAGGAGATTGAATGGGGCACGTACCTCTCTTTGAAGAAGGAAGAAGGGGGGTATATGACGTTTAAATTGGTATTTCTGACTAAGAAAAAAAAAAAGATAATTGAAACGAAATAGAACACGAGTAAGGAAATGCGAAATAACTCACTCCAGTTAAACAAACTCACTCCAATTAGTTTGGGGGAAATGAGAAAATAACTCACTCCAATTAGTTTGAAGGAAATGAGAAGATAACTCACTCCAATTACTTTTGAAGGAAAGGAGAAGAAGATAACTGATTCCAATTAGTTTTGAAGGAAATGAGAAGATAACTTATTCCAATTAGTTTTGAAGAAATTAGAAGATAACTTACTCCAATTAGTCTAAAAGAAATGAGAAGATAACTCACTCCAATTAGTTTTAAGGAAATGAGAAGATAACTCACTGCACTAAGTTTTAAGGAAATGAGAAGATAACTCACTCCAGTTAAATAACTCACACCAATTACTTTGGGGAAATGAGAAAAATAACTCACTCCATTAGTTTGAAGGAAATGAGAGAGATAACTCACTCCAATTACTTTGAAGGAAAGGAGAAGATAACTGATTCCAATTAGTTTGAAGGAAATGAGAAGATAACTTATTCCAATTAGTTTGAAGGAAATTAGAAGACAACTTACTCCAATTAGTCTAAAAGAAATGAGAAGATAACTCACTCCAATAGTTTTAAGGAAAATGAGAAGATAACTCACTGCACTAAGTTTTAAGGAAATGAGTAGATAAACTCGCTCCAGTTAAATACCTCACACCAATTACTTTTGGGGAAATGAGAAAATAAACTCACTCCAATTAGTTTGAAGGAAACGGGAAGATAACTCACTCCATTTAGTTTTAAGGAAATGAGAAGATAGCTGATTCCAATGAGTTTGAAGGAAATGAGAAGATAACTTACTCCAATTAGTTTAAAGGAAAGGCTTTATTGATGTGTGTGCGCGCGCGCGCGTGCATGCGTGCGTGTGCGTGCGCGCGCGCGCGCGCGTGTGTGTGTGTGTGTGTGTGTGTGTGTGTGTGTGTGTGTGTGTGTGTGTGTGTGTGTGTGTACTGTCATTGCACACACATGCCATCAGATCGGTTTTCTTCTGAACACTTTCGCTTTTCTCATATGAAAAAATATTTGTCATCTGTACTGAGAAAAAACTCAGTAATTCAGGATAACTCCACTTGCGCACACACATTTCCATGCGCACGCACACACATTCATGCACATAGAGAGAGAGATCGACAGACAGAAACACAAAGACATAGACACCCACCCCACCCCACCCCACCCCACCCCACCCCACCCCACCCCACCCCACACCCCACACACACGTACGCACGCACACGCACACATACACTAACGCGCACACACATACATGATACGCTCGCATGTGTATGTATGTGCGTGCACACACACATACCACACATACAAACACGCACACACGCACACACACACACACACACACACACACACACACACACACACACACACACAGACAGACTTATGCACACACATACAACACACACACACACACACACACACACACACACACACACACACACACACACACACACACACACACACACGCTCACACACTCTCTCCACACACACACACACACACACACACACACACACACACACACACACACACACACACACACACACACACACACACACACACACACACACACACATGTACGCACGCACGCACACACACACACACACACACACACACACACACACACACACACACACACACACACACACACACACACACACACACACACACGCACGCACGCACACGCGCGCGTTCACACACACACACACACACACACACACACCCACACACACACACACACACACACACACACACACGCACACACACTGACTGACTGAAACCAATTTATTGTCGAATTTACCCGTGGTTGTACCGACATTTACGAAAGCATTATGAACAGAATGTCAACATTTTTCATTTAAAGAAAAAGGAAAAGAATTAACACACTCACACAACATAAGCGTGCGCACGCACGCACGCACGCACGCGCACGCGCACAACACATGCTTCCCTCTTGTCATTTTTTGGGCGCCTGTGTGTGTGTGTGTGTGTGTGTGTGTGTGTGTGTGTTGTGTGTGTGTGTGTGTGTGTGTGTGTGTGTGTGTGTGTGTGTGTCCGTGTCTGTGTGCCTGTGAGTTGTTGTTTTTTTGTTTCACTCCCCCCCCCTCCTCCTCCCCCCAGCAAACAGCCTCACACAGAGATAAGCCAGAGCCCCAAACTCTGTGAACTTTCCAACCATCGTCCGTGGCAATAATGATGATACCCGCTGGAACGCCCTAATCTGCGCTGTACTCACAGACACGACCCGATGCGATCAGCTCCTGTACGGCGCAAAATGTCGCAATCCCAAGATCTGTCACAAATGGTAAGGAAACGTGGAGAGAGAGAGAGAGAGAGAGAGAGAGAGAGAGAGAGAGAGAGAGAGAGAGAGAGAGAACAAGGAACGAGAGGTGGAGTGATAGTGTGTTTGGGAAGGGTTTTGGGGTGATAAGGGGGATGAAACTGTTTGTTTGTTTGTTTTTGTTTTGTTTCCCGTGGCAGAGTCTTGAGGAGGGATGTCGTGCTTTTTCAGTTGTTGCAATACGGAGGGCAGTGCCGTCCCTCGATTTGTCGCAATTGGCAAAAAGTCGTAGCGAGAGCGTGTTGATTAACGGGTTTTGTGTGTTTTTTTTTTTTGTTGTTTGTTTGTTTCTTTCTTTCTTTCTTTCTTGTTGTTGTTGTTGTTGTTGGGGGGGGGGGGGGGGGTAAGTACTTATTCCCTTCTTCTTCTCTTCTTCTTCTTCTTCTTCTTCTTCTTCTTCTTCTTCTTCTTCTTCTTCTTCTTCTTCTTCTCCTTCTTCTTCTTCTTCTTCTTTTTCTTCTTCTTCTGCGCTGTCTTCTTCTTTTCTCCTCCCTTTTCTTCATCTCTTCTTCTTCTTCTTCTTCTTCTTCTTCTTCTTCTCTCTATCTCTTTCTCTCTCTCTCTCTCTCTCTCTCTCTCTCTCTCTCTCCCCTCCCGAGAAGAGAAATAAGAACGATGCGAAAAAATGTTCAGGAAAGAAAGAAATGCAGAGATCTTCCCGCAAAATTGACCTGATTCAAGAGAAATATGTAGACAAATTAATTACCTGTCGAAGTCATTC
>JADBJO010000572.1:177500-185000 GCA_016801955.1 Conus betulinus
ACGTCTTGCTGTCGTACGGTCTATTGTGACAGATTATGGTTAACCAATGTAGATTAGGAATTACACGTAGTTGATTGAAATAAGAAGTAAAAAGGGGGGTTAGACGCAACTTTACTTCCGAGGGTAACAAAATGAACAAATACGCGAATAATTTTTTTTTTTGCGTTGTTGTAACGTCTCGTATGTAATTGTATTAAACTGTATTGTGTCGTACAGCGTTGTCTTCTGCTGTACTGTAATGTACTATACCATACTGTCCTGTATTGTGCTATGTTGTAACTGCATTGTATCGTATTATGTCGTTCGTATTGCGTTGTGTCGTATTTGTTTTTGATTTTTTTTTTTTTTTGCTAGTATTATATTGCATTGCGTTGTATTGCACGGCACTGTGCTGCAATGCGTTGCGTTGTATTTGTTTTGTTTTGCATTGCGTCGTGTCTATTGTATTGTGTTGCATTGCGTAGAATTGCTTAATATCGCATTACATCTTACTGTATTGTATTTGTATTGTATTGTGTTGTATTGAGTTGTATTGTATTGTATGGTGTTGTGTTGTATTGTATTGTATGGTGTGGTGTTGTGTGTATTGTGTTGTATTATGTGTATTGTATTATTGTATTGTATTGTATAGTGTTGAGCAAGGGACAGAGGACAGCGGATGTTACAAGAAACGGCTGACTGGGGCTGTGCAAGAGTAAATGGCCAATTATGAAACAGAAGACTTGGAAAATGGAGGAGAGAGAGAGAGAAAGAGACAGACAGACAGACAGACAGACAGACAGACAGACAGACAGACAGACAGCAGACACACATTCACACACACACACACACACACACACGCGCGCGCGCGCGCACACCACACACACACAGAAGGCACACACACTCACACACAAACACACACGCACACACGCACGCACACACACACACCAACACACACACAACACACACAACACACACACACACACACACACACACACACACAGACGCACGTATGCACACCAGGCACAGAAAGAGAGAGCGAGAGACAGAGACAGACGGACAGACTGACAGATTGGACAGACAGACAGAAAGCAACAGAGAGAGAGAAAAAGACAGACAGAGAGAGAGAATGACGGACAAACAGACCGACCGACAGACGGACAGAAACGGACAGAAAGAGAGAGAGAGAGGAGAGGAGAGAGAGAGAGAGAGATAGAGAGAGGTCACACAGAGCATGCACAAGAGAGGAGAGACAGAGAGAGAGAAAGTCAACACGCACGCATGCACACAGACGGAGGAGAAAAAAAAGAGAGAGAGACAGACAGATAGACCAAAGATCCCATCACCTTCCCATTCCCACACTCTAACCCCTCCCTCCTCTCGCTCCCCCCCACACACACACACACACACACATGCACCACACACACGCGCGCACACACACACACATACACACACACACAACACACATACACACACACGCACGCACGCACTCACATACACAAAAACGCACGCACGCACGCACCGCACGCCACGCACACACACACACACAACACACACACACACACACACACACACACACACACACACACACACACACACACACAGGGAGAGGGAGAGAGATGGAGAGACAGAAGACAGGGAGAAAGGTAAGGGGGTGGATAGCGAAGTCATCCCCAGCTAATCCACCTCTTGTAGACTGAAGGCCAGTGGCGTGTTTGCTCAGATGCCTATCCAGCAATCTCTTGAGTCGTCGTTTTGTTGTGCTGAAAGAGCCCAGCGGTTAGAGAGACTCGACTCCTAATCTGATGGTCTCGGTTCGTGCCACGGCAGTCTCATTGATTGATTGGGGGGGGGGGGGGGGGGGGGGGGGGGGTTATGATATCGGATTTTCCCCATCTCTGCGCTTGCCACGTGTTTACAGACCTTTTAGCCACTGAACTCCATTTACACAGATGAGATACGGCGCGCGTTAATTAAACAAACCGTGACCGATGGGAGTGTGTCAGTGGGTTTTGGCAAGGGGGACAGTATCCAGTGTGTGCCGTAGTGTTGTGTTTTGTTGTGTTCTTTTGTATAACTTTAGAGGTACAGTGAGAGCTAGAGAGCCAGTTAGTAGGACAAACACAGACAGACAGGCAGACAGACAGAGAGACAGGGGAGAGAGAGGAGGCGAGGAAACAGAGACAGAGAGAAAGACATACGCGCAGACACGGAAAAAAAAGAGACACAGTAAGAGACAGAGACAAATTGACAGAGACACAGAAAGAGAGAAGAATAACTTAAAGAGAGACAAAGAGGAGGAGAGAGAGAGACCCGAAGAGAGAGCGAGAGAGAGGCAGCCAGAAATATCATAGCGACAGAGAGAGGGGGGGGGGGGGGGCAGAGACAGAGAGAGAGACAGAGAGAGAGATAGGACAGTAAAAGAGGACAGGCAGAGGCAGATAGACAGCGAAAATGCTTTATCTCCAGAGGCAAAAAAAAAAAAACACAAACAAAAGATCGTTAGGGACAACTGATTTTGTCTGTATAAAGTTGGGGCTCCTTCTTCCATGGGAAGACTGTATCGCCATGGACCTTCTCCACCTCTACTTTTTATTCTTGGTGTTTCTTTTCCGCAGCCAGAGTAGTATAGTTTTTATTTACCTATCAAGCAAGTAGGGGTAACTCTTGCTCCCATAAGGACAACCTTAACTCAGAGTAACTTCTTTATTCCAAGATCTGGCCACCGCCCTTTTAAATTGAATAAAGTCAGACAAATACTAAAGACGATACAATCTATAGTGGCCGGTGCGGGGGGGACCCCGGGCGTCGGGGGGTGGGGGGGGGGGGGGGGGGGGGGGAAACAACTTTCGCGCAGGGCCACTCCCCCCCCCCCCCCCACCCCTCCCCGCCTCTCCCTCCCCACCCCCATTACAATTCTCCCTCCGGCTTTTTTTCCCCCCCCAATATATTAGTATTGTCCGTCTTTGTATTTGTCTGACAAGTTTAAAAGCTGCTGTGTTCCCAGTCTTGAATAAAAACTATGTCTGAGTTAGGTTTTTTAATGGGACGCAAGAGTTACCCTACTTTGTTTATTGGTTACTGTTCCCTACCTCATTTCATGCTCAGGTTTGGTTTACCTAGCAAAGTGGATTATAGTTTCTACTATTCTTTTTTGTTTTGTTTTTGTTGTTTGTTTGTTTTTTGCCAGCGGACAATCCTCGTGTTTTGTCTTGGGTTATGTTACTTCAGCCAGGAGCATGTTGCCTTGCGGGAATCATCGGCTTATTGGCTCACAGCCCGAAAGACTAGCGCTCCAACCACCACGTTAAAAAAAAAATTTTTTCTAAAAAGTTCCCATAGCCTTACCTGACCCGGTCGGGGCACAAGAGCACATCAACATTACCGAAGGCGTTACAAGCCCATTTTTTCCCCTCTCCCTTCTGCTAGCCTGTTACATTCCCTGAAACTGAATCACCTTCCCATTTTCCCCAGGGTGAACGGGGAGAGCCGGAATAGCTTCAGTTGGTAGAGCGCCGGATCTCGTAAGCTTGGAGGTTGCGGGTTCGTAAGTTTCTCCATCCACCCCCGGGTGCCGTTTCGGTACAGGGGGATTTTTTTCCCTGGAGTTTAACATTGGTTTGACTCCCTTCATTTCCATTACAGTGCTCGTTCGAATCATTGATATCTAGAAGAGGTTCCATGTGTGGAACGCACAGCACAACATCTTGCACACCGTAAAATCCCATCACCAAACTTTCGAAGAGAAGGTCCAGAGTTTGGCTGTTGGTATGGATTACAACCTTACACATTTTTATTTCATGGACCTCACCGAAGAGGAATATGGCTGCTTATGGCGGGATGAAAAAACAAACTCTGTCATATCACCAAATATCCCACTCCTTTTTGTTTGGGTAGACTGGGATTAATCTTTGCCTGTCTATTACAGGGAGTGTCCGCAAGGAAGTATCAGCCTCGCGTATACGCAGTCAAAGAGAACATTAGGGTGAACGGGAGAGGTTATACACACACACACACACACACACACACACAACACACACACACGCACACTTACCACACACACAACACACACACACACACCACACACACACATGCGGCTGTCTTCAGCTCCGTCACATGCAGACAACACCCAGGGCTGTCCTGTTGCCGGGCAGCAGACATCTCCGGTCGGCAGAGCATCAGGGGCAGTCAGTCCTAGTGTCTGGACTTGAGGAGGAAACCCACCAGAGGAGGGTCTCTGGACTCCAGAAAGAAATGATTTTTTGGCACTAGCGATGATGGTAGTTAGTTTGGGTGCGACCTGGGGGGTGGGCGCTTGTCCCTTCCCCTTACCCTTCGGTGGGGTCCCACTCTTGGATGTCAGAAAACGAGACTGTGGGTGGGGGGGAGGGCGAGGGGGAGGGTGAGGGGGGAAAAACGGAGCCCAGGCGGGGGAGAAGGGGGGGGGGGCGGCAGGGGAGAGGTTTTCAATTCGCTTCACCTTTCCAATTCGTCATGCCATAAGTTAGTGTGCCAGCAAGAAGCAGGGTGAGAACTAGGGAAACCTGTCGGCCCAGTCAGCCAGATGAGTCCTGCCGACTGGTCCTCATCAGTCAAGTTTTGAACTGACCAAGGCCCCCCTAACGCTCGTCTGTCTTTCTATCTCTCTGTATGTCTGTCCCCCCCCTCTCTCTCTCTCTCTCTCCTCTCTCTCTTAACATCTCTCTATCTCTCTCTCTCTCTCTCTCTATCTCCTCTCTCTCTCTCGTCTCTCTCTCTAGGGGTGGGGGAAACGGGTGCGGGTGGTATCCGTGGAGGTGGGGGGGAATTGAGAGTTCGAGGGGGGATCGAGGGGGGGGGGGGGGCAGTTTTATTTTGTTTGGAGGGTATATGTGTGTAATTGTATATGTTCAGGGAGGAGTGTTCGGAGCACTTGCATTGTGGCCCCTCCTCCCCAATCCGCCCCTGGAAGGAAATTGCTAGGACTTCATTCCGTGCTGAATTTTCGAATCATTGACATGATGACAGCGGGATCCTGCTCCTCTGATAAACAGCTTGACGAACGTGTGGTTTCAACTTGGGACCATGACCCGCGTTATCTCTGCCCCGCCGAAAGAATACTGACAAGGGAGAAAAGGGCAGGGGTAGGGGAGGCGAGGAGGGGGGTGATGGGGGGGGGGGAGCAAGGAGGGGAGGGGGGGGAGATTGGAAAGGGAGATGACTCACGTAAGCCTGCCAACAGAGGGCGTCGTCCGCACTACATGTTTGACCCAGACCCCATTGATCTTTTCACCACGAGTTCAGATGGTCCCTGCAGATAACAACATGCCGCCTTCATCACTTAGTCTCTTGGGGACATGTCGCCGCCACTATCTTGAAACCCCCGGATCTTCGAGTGTCCTTTCAATGCCAGAGAGTCTGCCAGTGAGTCCCGACTCTCCCGTTTTAAGAGCGATAACAATTAATGAAATCAATTTAGCACTTAAGGCTGAGACGCCAGGCTCGCACCACTGAAGTAATTGCCCGCGTAGACGACTAGGGTGCCCCGTTTCAGAGACGTTTACGCCTTTGCTGTCGTTTTTTGATTAGTTTTGTATCTAAAGACAGAAATTTGATAGCAAGACTTTGCAGATATTGCATTGGATGAAAAGCTGTGTTAAGAGTTACCAATCGCAGGAAAAGCTGACATAATTGGGGCGAATCGCAGGGTCGCGGTGATAAAAACAAAGTTAAAACAACCTTGTCTTAGATTCAGCATCATACCGTTGGAACTGCGTTTCATCTTCCATACGAACAAGATGAATGTAGTTTCTAAAGGCTAGAGGTGGGGGGCCGGAATAGCTCAGTTGGTAGAGCGTCGGACTCGTGATCCTGGGGGGTTGGGGGTTCGAATTTCGGTACAGGGGGATTTTTCCCTCGGAGTCCATTTGGTTCTGAATCCATTTTATGTGTGAACGCACGCACAAACATCTGCACACACGTAATACCCATCACCAACTTTCGGAAGAGAAGGCCAGTTTGGCCGTTGGTATGGATGACACGTTACACATAGCATGCACCTTCCCCGAAGTTGGAGTATGGCTGCCTTAATGGCGGGATAAAAAAACGGTCCATACACACAAAACTCCACTGCCTGCCTATATAGGCAGTGTCTGCAGGAGTATCAGCCTGCGTACGCGGAAGAAGAAGAAGAAGAAGGCTAGAGGTCAAAGAGGAAATCTTTTCTAATTTTATTCTGCCATTACTTTTTTTTTTTTTTTACTTGAATACTAACCTCTTGTGGGTTTGTGACCAGAATTATCTCCCTTCTCCCAACCCATGGACCTACGAAACAAATGACCGGAAAATCCTGATTATTCGCTCAAAAGATGTTGGGAAATACTCCTGACACCTTGGACAGACAAACCGCTCACAAGGTTTGAACATACAATAGTTCTGAACACTGCTCATGTTTCATTGACTCACTCTTTTCTCTCTCTCCTCTCTCTCTCTCTCTCTCTTCTCTCACACACACCACACACACACAGAGCGAGAGAGACAGACAGGCAGACAAACACAGAGGGAGGGAGGGGGGAGGGAGGGAGAGAGAGACAGAGAGAGAGAGAGAGACAAAGACACAGACAGAGACAGAGACACCAGAGAGAGACAGACAGAGACGAAAAGACAGCGAACAGACAGACAGACAGACAGAGAACAGAACAAAAAACTATTCCCATGCACACAGGTACGCAGAGTCGTCGAGAAGATGAGGGTGGGGGGGGGGGGGGGGGAGGTGGGGGGGGGGGTAGGGAGGGAATACGACGGGGAGAAGAAAAGGACAACGTACCACACCTGAGGGGTCGGGTAGAGGTCATTATCAGAGCTGGAGGTGTCCAGGATTGATGACGAAACAATCCTGCCAGCTGACGTCATCCGCCTTTTCTGCGGCCCGTCAAACAGCTGTCGGACCGTCGTGTTGGGAGGCGACCACTGACTGACCGGCTGATAACGGCCAGAAACGATTTTCCATGCACACCCTTGACTTCCCCCCCGTTCTCGTTCTCGTCTGTCTGTGATGCTGTCCTCTGTCTGTGTGTCCGTCTTTCTGTCTGTCTCTGTCTCTGTCTCTCTCTTCTCTGTCAGTCTCTCTCTCTCTCTCACACTCACTCGCTCTCCTCTCTCTCATTCTCTCTATCTATCTCTCTACACTCACACCCACCCCCTCAACCTCCACTCTCCCTCTCTATCTCTCTCTTCCCCTCTATCCTCTTTCCTGCTCCCTCCCCCCCCCCCCCCCCCCCCCTTGTCTCTTTCGCTTTCCGATCCCCCCTTCCCTTCTTTTCCTCTCTCTGTCTCCCCTCTCTCTCTCTCTCTCTCTCTCTCTCTCTCTCTCTCTCTTCTTCTTCCCTCTCCCCATCCCTCCAGTCCTCCCCCCCCTCCCCCCTTTCTCTCTTGACACCCCTTCAAGAAGGTCGGAGGCCTATTGTGAATAAATCATCACTTCCTTCTCTCTCCCTCTCTCTCTCTCTATCTCTCTCTCTCTCTCTCTCTCTGTCCAGACCT
>JADBJO010000572.1:187500-192500 GCA_016801955.1 Conus betulinus
AGACGAGAACGAGAAGAGAAGAAGGGATGCTGCGACGCAAATGTAACATGCTGAAATATGCACAAAAATGGTTAGACAATGTGACGAGTTTGGGTGGGTGCTTTTTCTACTCAATGTAGCTATTGTTACTTTGCCATTGCGGGATGGCCGCAGCACCGTTTTTTTTAGTGTAGATCTTGTCTTTTAACAAGCGGTTTTGGAGAAGAAGCAGTTTGCAAAAAAGGACCACCTCTATAAGATATATAGCATATAATATAATATAATATATTATAACAAGCGTGCTCTTATGTCTCAGATTGTAGAATAGGGGGGGGATAAGCCTTCATAATCTGAAGTGGTAGATGATTCTGCCTACTGACAGTATGATGCTTGATGTCTACCAATCTGAGACCATAAGAGCAAGCTTTGTTTTATATTTCAATATTTCTTGCAGTCATTGCAACACCTAGCGCTCTGTAAGTTGATGGAATGGTGTTCGGTACTAATATCTTGGAATTTATTGTTTTATGATATTATAATATATATATATTATAATATATATATATAATAATACTCTGGCCAAATAGCCTTACGGAAAAAAAAAATCACAAAGATCATTCCCCAATACTCATGAGTCTTTTTACATCCAGCGAGAAGATTTCTGCTGTCCAATGGGCAATCGGCAAAAATTAACATTAAAAAAATTCGTCTTAATATTCCATCAGACAGCGTTTTATCATTTCTTTTGACAGGTCTGGAAGAGAGCAGGCGTCTCCATAGAAAATTGTATAAGAATTTTTACATGATTGGTACATCCCGGACGAAAATGTCATCATTGTGTTGCCATTTTCGTAATACTATTTGTATCATTTGTCACCTTTTGCGTTTCCTTGACAGCATGCACAGTGTTACTTTGTTTCCTTTAATTTTTTCGTTGGACGATCATCCTTTGCCGCTGCCTTGAGTACATTTTATGTTGTACTCAATGGGAGTGAGAGTGGAGGGGAGGGGAGGTGGTGTGGAAGGAGGAAGGAAAGGGGGGGGGGAGCGAACTAGGAGGGTGGGGGAGGAGAAAGAAGGGGGAGAACACTGTGGGATCTAGTGATAGTAGTGGTTGGGAGGAGAGAGACGCGAAGAGAGGTGGAGATGTAGAGGAGGAGGAGTATCGGGGTGGGGAGGGGAGGTTGGAGAGTAAAGATTTTAAGAGCCAAGTCTTTTGATATCAGCGGTGGTCGAGACTGCTAAGGGGGAGGAAGTGGGGGCGGGGTGGGGGGTGGGGGGGCATGAAGGGTTAAGTGGCCTTTGTACGAGTGCGTGTACTCGGTCTCTCTTTGCTAGCAGGGGCCCCTGTAAGCTTTTCAGCCTGGCACAATGGTGGCGCTCCCCACGGTGTGGGGAAGTCGTCGGGTGCTGCGTCCATTCACTTGTGGAATTGGGGGCCCAGGGGGGGGTGGGGCCATCCGGAGGTTCTGCGGGTCCCTCATATTCATCGCCCCATCTGACTTGTAGCGGGGCACCTCTGTGGGTTTGGGGATTGTTGCCTCCCCACCCACACCCATCCACACCACCACCTCTCTCTCTCTCGCTCTACATCCTCTCTCTCTCTCTTCTCCCCCACCCCCTCCCTCCCGTTTTGTCTCTAACTCTTCTTATCTCACAGCTTCTCTTTCTCTGGTTCTTTCAAGTGTCTGTCTTCAGTCCGTCTGTCTGTCTCTGTGTGTGTCTGTTTGTCTGTCACTGTCTCTGTCTGTCTGTCTGTCTGTCTCTTCTCTCTCTTCTCTCTCTCTCTCTCTCTCTCTCGCCACTTCCAAGGTTCCATTCGAGCTCCTCGGTTTTCACCGTCATTCTAATGTTATGATTTCTGCAGTGATCCCTGGACACCACTGGGAATGGCCCATAGCACACACACACAACACACAAACACACGCAACACACCACACACACACCACACACACCACACACACACTACGCACGCACGCACGCACGACACCATTTATCCCAATCTATCACCCGTCTCCCTCCTCTCCCCTCCCTCTCTCTCTCTCTCTCTCTCTCTCTCTCTCTCTCCCTTCTCTTCTGTCTCTCACCTCTCTCTGTCTCTTCTCGGTCGTAAGCTCTCTCTCCTCTCTCTCTCTCTCTCTCTCTCTCTCTCTCTTGCTCTCTAATAGTTCATCCATCATTCTTCAGGTAATGAATCCATTCGTTTCGTTCTGTTCAATTAAATTCCACCCAATAGTCCTCTATGTTTCATTGATTAAAGTGTTGGAGAAAGACTTCAATCTTTGTCCAGTGAAGTGAGTGGCAATTTAGAAGCAGATTAATACTGTACTAACATTCTGTTCTGTGCCTTGAATACATACTTTTTCGATTTTGAAACCTGCTGAAATCATCACACACCAGACCAGAAAATCAAAACACGCCCTGACAATTCTTGCTTGCCTCGGCATCGGAATTTTTTTTTTTTTTTTTATCGCAGAGTTATATTAGGCACAGTCTTTCAAACAGAATTCAAACTAACAGATTCTGTTCAAACCTTGTTGTCCCATGCATTGGGTAGGACTGGAGGGGAGATGTGGGGGGGGGAGGTTCTTCAAGCGCGAAAGCGAAGTCTGGTCACCACATATGATTTGTCTTTAACGCACTGTTTCATGCCCCAACCCCCACACCCCACCCCCTCTAATCCCCGTGTTCCCTCCCTCTCTCCCTTTTACCTCCCTTCCAGTCCATCCCCCTTTCCTTCCTTCCCTCTCACAGAACTCCCCTCTCTACTTCGCATCCCCCCCCCCCCCCCCCCCCCCCCGCCCTGGCAAGTTTGAACATTAAAGGCTTAAAGGGAAACAGACTTTAAATTTCATCAAACTTTCCCTCTAACTCTTCGTCTTGGTCCGGCCACAGGCACAAATGCAGTTCAGCTCCTTCTTTCATGCACTTCCTTCTGCTCCCACCACCCCCCCCCCCCCCCCCCTTTTCCCTCCTCTCCTCCCTCCATTACCCTTCCTCCACCTCTCCCCTCCCCTCCCTGAAATCCCCTCTCACTTTGCAAGACTGTGAAGTATTACAGCTAAGAAAAAAAAAAAGAGACTTTAGATTCAATCCAACTTAAGCCCCCCCCTCCCGCACACCCGCACCCCCCCCCCCCCCCCAAACTCTTCGTTCTCTCTGTCTTATCCACAAACCGCGCAGCTCAATGCCTTCTGGTTTCACGCGCTCCCATCTCCACCGCTCACCTTCCCTCTTGCGCCTCTTTCTCCCTTTCTCCTCGAACTCCTCTCCTGTCCCTCTCCCACCCTGCAAAAACATTACAGCCAAGAGGGGGACAGACTTTTGACTTTTATAAATCCAACTTACCCCCCCTCCCCCCCCCCTCGTTCTCTCTGTCCTACCCACCACCCGACGCAGCTAACTCCTTCTTGTTTCATGCGCTCCCCCCCCACCCCTTCTGTCCTCCCCTCTTTTCCCTACCCTTCGCCCTCCACTCCCTTTCCTCCTCCCCTTCCCCCCTCCCCCCCTTCCTTCTCCCTCCGTTCCCGCCCTCACTCTCCCCCTTCCCTGCAAGTCTGAAAGTTACAGCCAAGAAGGGAAGAGACTTTGAATTTAATCCAGCTCACCCCCAAGCCTTTGTTCTCTGTGTCCTGCCCGCAGCCGGTGGCAGCTCAACTCGTTCCTGTCTCATTGCCCTCCCTTCTCCGGTCCTCCCGTGTTTTCCCCTCCCCCACCCCCCCTCCCCCCCCCCCCCCCCTCCCCCCCCCCCCCCCCACCCCCCCCCCCCCCCCAACTCTCGTTTAAATATCACATACTTTTGTGAAAAGATGTGATATGAAAGTACTGCTACTAACCCCCAGTTCTTCCTCCTCTGTGAAAGTACTACTACTACTACCCCCAGTTCTTCCTCCTCTGTGAAAGTACTACTACTACTACTACTAGTGAATGTACCACCACTACCCCCAGCTCTTCCTTCTCTCTGTCCCTCCCCACAGCCGGGCGCAGCTCAAACTCGTTCCTGTGGACCATCCGGAGGGACCCGCCGTCCTACCTGTTCGGCACCATCCACGTGCCCTACACCCAGGTCTGGCACTTCATCCCCAACAACACCAAGCAGGCCTTCCAGCAGACTGACTACGTCTTCTTCGAGCTGGACCTCACTGACCCTTACACCCTGTCCGCCCTGGCAGTTGTCAGCTGCTGCCCAAAGGTCAGTGGTCTGCGTGGATGTCGTGGGTGGTGGTGGTGGTGGTGGTGGTGGTGCTGCTGCTGCTGTTGTTGGCAGTGGCATTGTTTTGTTGTTGTTGTTGTTGTTTCTATTGGTGGTGGTGACGTTGTCGTCGTCGTCGTCATCGTCGTCGTCGTCGTCATCGTCGTTGGTGTCGTTGTTGTTGTTGTTGTTTTGTTGTTGCTGCCTGCTGCTACTCTGCTACTTCTTTTTCTTCTTTTTTTTCTTTTTTTCTTCGCGCTGTTTCCTTGTTGCTGTCTGTATTCTTCACTTTTGTTGCTGTCGTTGTTGTTGTTGTTTATTGTTGTTGTTTTTGTGTGTTGTTATTGCTGCTGCTAAAGATAGGGATCTGAGTGGATGTTATAAGATTTGGTATTGCTGCTGTTGTTGTTGTTGTTGCTGCTGCTGCTCACCGTATCCAATTCCAAAACCTAAGCTAAAAAAAAAAACAGATCCAAAGCATATAAACGTACTCCCAGTTTATCTTGAATATGCGTGAGATATTCCATAAAAAGGAAAAACCATTTGGGGCCGTTATAGCCTTTAGTAACAACTATAACGGTTTAAAAATAAAACATCGGGCATCATCCGTGACCCATAATAAAAATATACCTGCAAATTTCAGAAAGATCGGCCAAGTACTTTCTGAGATATTTCATAAAGAAAAAAAAAAAAAACCGTTGTGGGCCGTTATAGCCGTTAGTAACGGCAGCCGTTAGTAACGGCTATAGCAGTAAAATAAAACACCGGGCATCATCCATGACCCAAAATGAACATACCTACAAATTTTCAGAAAGATCGGCCCAAGTAG
>JADBJO010000572.1:197500-217500 GCA_016801955.1 Conus betulinus
TCGATTTTTTTTTTTTTTTTTTTTTTTTTTTGGGGGGGATACTGGTTGCGTCAGATCTTCAATCCTGTCGGCACGGTGAAAACCCAGTCTTCTCGAGGTCTTGACGGCTGCCCAAAGGCTACATCTGCAGTTCTGCACCGTCTGGCCAGGTTTGACGCCATAGAACATCATGGGCTGAACAGTGTTGGAAGATGTGTTCTGAGGTCTGAGATCCAGTGCCACACGGACATTCGTCTGTGTGTGCAATCTTAATTCGGGCTGAGGTGGCTCAGCAGTCGGCAGTGGCCAGTTTTCAGCCTGAAGAGGATGTTTGTTGGTATCTCTGGAGTTGATGGATTGGATCAACTCCACTGTCTGCACCCAGACTTCTCTTCACTGGTTTTAGAATTGGTTGTGGATGATAGTTTTGGCCTCTCTGTAGGTCACCGGGTGGCTGAAACTGCTCCATATTGCTGCCTGCCTTGGACAGAGCGTCAGCTGTCTCAATCCCAGTGATCCTATTACGGGATGCAATCCAATGGAGTAGAATGGTGGCTGCTGTGATTCAAATCTGTATCTCCTGTATGATCGGGATCTCCAGGCCACGACGTCCTGTGACAGATGTCTTATCCACATATAGCTATCGAACATTCTGTTCTGAACTGAAAAAAAAAAATGACCCTTGTGAAGGTCACTTTCGTTCCTTCTCCACTAAATCCAGATGGAAACTCTTTTCAGATGTTTCTGCCATTGTCTTTAGGCCTCTGGTCCTCTTTTTGCCAGAATCTAGTGTCCATAGCTAAATGCGCCAACAAACACTCTTGTTCCAACCTCTAAGGCAAGGACTTTGAAATCTAGGACTGTGAAAAGCCAGAAGCCAGATCCCCTCACATTTCTGGCTATACCGGCGTGCTGCTTAGTAATGCTTGGTAAATGTGAGCTCCCTCCATTGTGCTTTCAAACGGGGCTGTAATTAAAGCGAGAACCTGAAGGAGAAATATATTCTGTATGTAACACTGATGACATATCTTGAGAAATGCTGGAAGAAGAGAAACCCTGTTATCGATTTCGGCTGCAACCATTTTCCATCATTTCGTTTACAGAGCGATGGAATAGCTTCAATATCGATGAAATTACGGGCCTTTGAATACACCGACTGTAAAAGCTGGCGTTGTTGGGAAATACTGACGCTCTGTACAATACGTAGCGAAAGGGGTTAAAAGCAACAAGCATTGTCCTTCGATGAGACATCCAGACAATTACTGTCGTTATCATCATCATCATCATCATCATCACCGTTGTCGTCTGTGTCATCGTGCTTTGTGACAGTACAGCCGACTGCCAGGGAGCTGAAAATCGGTCCACCACCGCCAGTGCAGTTTTCGGGGGTCTTAATGAGGCAAAAGACAGAGGCGTCATCACTAAGTGCACGGATTCTGAACGCCCCCAAATAGGCGGATGCTGTCGTCTTCGTTCAATGCCTGATACGTCCCAAATTTCCCTACATCAGTGGCACCGATGCCCTTTGGTGTTAATCTTCACTTAGTGCCATCCTGCCAAGGTTGCCCTTTGGTCCAGCGCCTGGCAGGATCGGGAACGGGGGGGGGGGGGGGGGGGGGGGGGGGCGGGGGAGGGGGGGGGCATGGGGGGTAGGAGACAGACAAGAGGTTTACAGGATTGGAACCGGACTAATTACGAGCCCACCCGCCTCCATTACCTACAATTTACCCAGACTGCCTTGCGCTGTCACGTGCTCTGGCGGCTGGGTTCCATTGGCTGGAAGATATCCTCGGGGCTCTTCGGTATGCGCTGGCATTGTCCGTGCTGGTTAGTGTCCGCGGTCCGCAGGCAGGGCTGCAGTGGCTGTAATGGGGGGAGAGGGGATGTGTCTTGTGGCTGATTAAACGTGGGCTTTTCTTGATGGATTGTACCAGCCTAGAACATTGTGAGGAGTGCGCGGTTGTGGAATAATTAACTATGTGTGTGTGTGTATGGGGGGGGGGGGGGATTGTGTGTGTGTGTGTGTGGTGTGTGTGTGTGTGTGTGTGTGTGTGTGTGTGTGTGTGTGTGTGTGTAAGAGAGAGAGAGAAGACAAGACAAGACCATTTTTTTTTATTATCGAGGGTAATAGATAAGCAAGTTCATGCTTTTTTACATCCAGCCCTCGCCCAAGAGAGGAACACACACACACACACACACACACACACGCACACACACACACACGCACACACACACACACACACACACACACACACACACACACACACACACACACACACACACACACACACACACACAACTGACACAAAATGAAAAATGAACAAACGACAAAAAGAACAACACAAAAAAAAAGAAAACAAACAAACACAAGAGATTGAACGCAAACAAGTTTGAAAATACAGAAAATGGAAATAACATCAAAGAAACGTAACACACTTCCACTTAACAATCCCCACCCCAGAAAACGCCCCTCCCAAAACACCCACCCAAACACTTGTACACTTTCGCAAACAAGCAACACACGAACATACATAGTGAGCGACGGGGTGAAGAGGGAGAGAGAGAGGGGGGGGGAGAGAAGCGAGAGAGAGAGAGAGAGAGCGGAGAGAAGAGAGAGAGAGAGAGAGAGAGAGGGAGAGAGAGAGCGGAGAGAGAGAGAGAGCAGGGGTGTGGGTGGTATGGGGGGGGGGGGGAGAGAGAGAGAGAAAGAAAAATACGTGTAAAGTACAAAGAACGGGGGAACGGGGGAAAAAAAGAGTCAAATAGACTTGAATACACACAATACATCAAATAACGAAATGCGGTTAAACGATATCATCAATGTAAAACATGTTATTCAAGTATCTGAACGCATTATTGCTGTGCTTCAAATGACACGTGCAAGATTTCCGTCTAACACAGGCTTGTTGTAATCGTGTGCAGTGTTTTACTTCTATTTACTCAGTCTTTTAATTGATTTAGGAATCAACTGGTACAGGGTTTGTTGGTTTGGTTTGTTTTTATCTGTCTTTTAAACTTACTGAGCAGATATCATTTTAAGCGCTCTTTGAGAGAGAGAGAGAGAGAGAGAGAGAGAGAGAGAGAGAGAGAGAGAGAGAGAGAGAGAGAACATTTTAAATTTCAGCAAATTCTACATACTTAGGAGTGATCATGATATAGCATACAACTTACCACATAAACTGGCATTCACGTTTTCGAGCCTCATTTTCAGACATGTGGACATGATTTTTTTTCCAAATCGTTTCCTGATAGTGGAAAGTAGCAATGCAGATTTAAAAAGTGTGTGTGGGGTGTTGTTGTTCTCTTCAATTTAACGTCTATCCACATAGTGATATTTAGAGTGTGTGTGTGTGTGTGTGTGTGTGGTGTGTGTGTGTGTGTGTGTGTGGTGTGTGTGTGTGTGTGTGTGTGTGTGTGTGTGTGTGTGTGTGACAGACACAGACAGACAGAGACAGAAAGACAAGAGGGAGGGAGGGAGAGACGGGGGAATAGAGAGAGAGGTTTCATTATCTATTTTCCTTTTGTTGTGAGTTCTTGTTCTTCATATATCCGCGATTGTTGTACTTTTTGTTGACAATATTTAACAGTTTTTCATCCTGTCCTTTTGACTATTGTTGTCGCACCTTTTTTGTCGACAATATTTAACCATGTTGTTTTCTTTCGCCCTTTTTTTTTTCTTAACCATACACACTTTTTCTCTTGATATCATCTCTTCACTTGTTCATTGGACAGGTGATAATCACGTGTTCAGATGATCTACACTCATTCTGTCAATCACAAGGCCTAATCTCTACAACGCTGTGTGTGTGAATTCGTATGTGTCTTTGGTTGACCCTTGAGGTAACATCAAGCAAATATTTTAAAAATTCACCTTTCCACATATCATTTTTATGATGTGCGTAGATCATGGTTCTCAGATGCCCCAACACATTTCTGCCATTTCCTGGATGTGTTGAGGAATTGCCAAAGCTCCAGAAAACGTATCCGGACCAGAATAGTGTTTCCTTCAAGACAGGATTATGAAAGCGCGTATGATTCCCTTCTTCAGGAACTACATGATATTTGACAGAAGCATCGGGCTCCGAAAGAAGTTTCACATATCCAGCACATTATCCCCAGAGAGTTAGAGAGAATTTTTTTTCATTCATACGTGTGCCCCTTGTATCCATCTATTTGTGCTAGGTGAATGGGCTCTGCAAACAGCAGCTGTTTCTGGTTGTGAGCTTGTCATTGTTTCAGCATTGGAACAAAGCTGCCCTTTTTGTATTGATTTAGGATATAAAGATTCATTGTGGTTTCCTGCGTTCTGGAGTATGTAGCAGATATTCTTTCCTCTTAGGCTCGATTTTAAGCTTCGTGTTTGTTTATGATATATATAATATATAATATATATATATATATATATATAATATATATATAATATATATATATATATATATTGTACTTTTAAAGACAGATATGCGACTATTTTAAGTAGATTTTGTACAGTGCACATATTTATCAAACAAGAAACTAAAATGTACTTTGTTACCCTCATTAACGCGAGAGAAGACAGACAGACAGACAGACAAACAGACAGGATCAGAGAAAGAGAGATACAAATACAGAGGCAGAGTAGGAGACAGAGACAGAGACACAGAGATCTCCGGTGGATCTGTTTGGATCTCTTAAATAAATAGCCCTGGTCAAGACATCGACCACACCCCCACCCCCACCTCCCACCACACCCCACCCCATCCCCGCCCTCTCTCCTCCCACACAGCAGCAGTACAGGAGATTCCAAGATATCAGAAGCCTCCTGCAGAAGTGAACGGTAAATCCCAGCCCCCACACTGACAGAGCGAAAAAAAGGGGGAGGGAGATTGGGGGGGGGGGGGGGGGGAAGGGGGGCAGTCCCTCATGGCACTTGTTGATGGTTCCTGACCATTCCACTTGATTGCCTGTCTGGTCTGCAAGGAGGCTGGAGTTTGTTTGGTTAAAAGACAAGCTCATCCGTTTAACAGGCAGGGACAGAGGGGGGAGGGGGTGGGGGTGGTGGGGGAGGGGAAGAGGGCGGGGGGGGTAGGGGAGGCGGGCAATAGTAGTCCCGGCCGGGGGGGCTTCCCGATTTCTAGTTCAGAGCCCGATTCTGGCCTCCGCTTGTAGGCCCGCTGCTAGCTTGCTTGCTGGCTTGCTGGCCAGCTAAGCTAGCTAGCTAGCTCGCGCCCGGCCCTGCCTCGTTTTTTTTATGAAAACGCTTTCAGCGGAGCTAGACAGACCACCATTACCGAGGTTTTGACAGGGGAGAAAATTGGATAAATTGCCCCCCTTTATCCCGCGCCCTTGCCTGTGTTAATCAGTTTGTCAATCCACTGACACCTTGTCAATCGCCACGTTCACTCTCTGGAATTGGGGCGCCTGCCCGCCTCCTCCCCCCCCCCCCCCCCCCCCCCCCCCTTCTCTAACTACCCATCCTCTCTGTCTCTGTCTCTCTCTCTCTCTCTCTCTCTCTCTCTGTCTCTCTCCTCTCTCTCTCTCTCTCTCTCTCTCTCTCTCTCTCTCTCTCGCTCGCTCGCTCGCTCGCTCGCACGCCGCAGTAACGGTACTCTTCTTCCGCCTGTTGGCTAATTCTATTTCGTGCCAAGAGAATAATCGTTTAGGTGTGTGGTGTGTGTGTGTGTGTGTGTGTGTGTGTGTGTGTGTGTGGTTTTTTTTGGGGGGTCTCCTCCTTTTGTCTTGTTCTCGCTCTTTCTTCTTTCTTCTTCTTCTTCTTCTTTCTTCTTCTCTTCTTCTTCTTCTTCTTCTTCAGTCTCTGTCTCTTCCTGTTCTATTCGTCGTCTTTTTTGTATATTTACCCTTTTCACGTTCTTTTTTTTCAGTCTTTTTTGTTCTTATTCTCGTTGTTGTTGTTGTTGTTGTTGTTGTTTGTTGTTGTTGCTGTTATATATCCGCTCTGTGTGTTGGTTCTTGTTCACTTTTTTTCCCTATTGGTTTTCGTTCACGTTTTCTTTATTTCATTTTTTTTTGTGTGTGTTCTTTCGTATTCGTTACTTCCTCTTGTTTTGAGAAGAAATCCTAGGAAATTTCGGATTTCAGTTAATGCAACATACGTTATAACCTCCCTCTCTGTCTGGTCCTGTCTCTCTGTCTCTGTCTCTGTCTCTCTGTCTCTCTCTCTCTCTCTCTCTCTCTCTCTCTCTCTCTCTCTCTCTCTCTCTCTCTCTCTGAATAGTCTACTTATCATTGTAGAATTGTAGTATTGCTATGTTGAATTGCCAGTATGAATGATGTGTGTTGAAATAATGTATGCATGACAAGGAAAGATTATAAGGCTAGGCTTTGGCCTAAAAATCTTCATCCTTGCGTATTAAAAGATCAATCGATCAATCATTCAGTCTCTCTCTCTCTCTCTCTCTCTCTCTCTCTCTCTCTCTCTCTCTCTCTGTTCTCTCTCTCTGTCTCTCTCTCTCTCGTTCTCTCTCTCAATCTCTCTCTCAATCTCTCTCTCAATCTCTCTCTCTCTTCTTTCTTTCTTTTCTTCTTTCTTTTCTTTTTTTTCTTTCTTTCTTTCTTTCTTTCTCTCTCTCATTTCGGGGAGAAACAACACAGTCACTCGTATCATTTCACATTGCGGGGACCTATTTATTTTTCAATTTACCTTTTTTTTAAAAGAACAGACAGATGAATTGATAGATAGCTGGAAATTCTCATCTCTCTCTCTTCTCTCTCTCTCTCTCTCTCTCTCTCTCTCTCTCTCTCTCTCTCTCTCTCTCTATCTATCTATCTATCTATCTATCTATCTCTCCAGGGTCCCCACCAGCGCGTGAGGTTAATGTATAGGTCAGGAATCCACCAAATCTCTCTCATAATGCCCACTTTTCCAATTTTGTGTGTGTGTGTGTGTGTGATTATTTATTCGCTTGTTTACTGATCCCTCGATTACCCCTTTATGCACTGTGGTCTCATAGGTTAGCATAGGTTAGCAGGTGTTGTGTTGCGTATACGGGTTAGAACGAACGCAGTGACAATTCCATAATGATACTGAAACCGAAACGGTGCATCTAATATTAATGCCGCCGCCGCTGTTGCGACTATAGGCAACCCTGACCAGATTGGTCATCACCTAAATGACCACTCCGCGTGGAAGAAATCATTTCAGCCAGCGACTCGCACACATTATTTTTTTTTTGTATGGGCATCATGGGCATCATCCCGATTCGTCCCCAGCCCGCGCACCACTGCGCATGACAAAAAGAGGGAGGACAATCGTCATCATTCTGAGACCCAAGCCAAACGCCTACGCCAGTCCCCATTTTGGGTGTGCGATGTTTTCATGCCTCACTGACCGGAAATGACGAAACCAGCGGAATGAACTGTGTAGCAGCAAATGACTCGGAAGTCTTGTTTATTTGGACTCGGGCCTAATTTAGGGTGATTTCTGTGATCAGTCACTTTTGGTAACAGGGTGTATTTTTGCCGCTGTTTTATTTCGAGTTATTTTTGACCTTGTGTGGGTTTTTTTTTTCCCTGCTAGATCCTTTCAGGGCTGAAAATGATTTCGTCCCACCCTATTTTCGTACAGCACTTTTGTTGGTTGTATCGTTTCATGTATCTTTGTGCCACTCGGGGGACGAGAAAAGACGGGGGGGGGGGGGGGGGGGGGGGGGGGGGGGGGGGGGGAAGAGAAGAGGAGGGGAATTGGTACAGATGACAGTTTTTGAAACCGATGCGTTGGACGTGTGTGCGTGTGGGTGTTGGTGTGTGTGTGTGTGTGTGTGTGTGTGTGTGGTGTGTGTGTGTGTGTGTGTGTTGCTTGTTGGTGTGTGTGTGTGACACAGAGAGAGAGAAAGAGAGAGAGAGAGAGAGGAGAGGAGGTGGGGTGGGGGAAAATCAATCGCTTTCGCACGTGCATATGAGAAGAGACAGACAGACAGAGAGAGAGAGAGGAGACAGACAGACAGAGGGAGATTATACCTGTAAAAAAAAACTAAATGTTCTTTCTGTCGCATTTTGTCATCTTTTGCCGAACTCTCTCTCTCTCTATCTCTCTCTCTCTCTTCGGCTCTCTCTCTCTCTCTCTCTCTCTCTCTCTTGTCCCTACTGTGTTAGTGTTTTATTTTTCATTCTGGATTCTGGGTTAGCAAACACAACAAACATTAAAGACATCTGAGCCGATGTACAACCTCAAAATCAAGTATTTTTTTATGCTGTCCTCTCTCTCTCTGTCTCTCTCTCTCTGGCTCTCTCCTCTCTCTCTCTCTCTGTTTCTCTTTCTCCCTCACACACACACACACACACACACACACACACAACACACACACACACACACACACACACGCACACACGCACACACACACACACACACACACACACACACACACACACACACATCCACCCCCGCACCCCTGCCTCCACCACCCCCCACCCCACTCCCACCCCCCACCTTTAAACCTTTTAAACCGTCGTCGCCAGGATGACATTTCAATAAAAGGGTAATCACTGTATCGCCTCTGGGGGTCTCCCTCTCGCGCCGAAAGTCACGTCTGGCCATCGGGAGCTGTCCATCTCTGGGTCGGCTCGGGGGGGTGGGTATGATGAATGGACATAGTCGGGGAGAAATGATGAACTGGCTGCTCTCAACGTCAACCTCCCTCCGGCCGGGCCAAAAGGACGTGCGCTGGGGAGTCGTCCTCGTCACGACACGGCACATCACAAGCACTGCAGGGCTGACTTTGTGGGATAATGATGATGAACGGGGGGGTTGTATGGGAGAGCATATAGGTTTTATAAGCCGAATAACAGCTGTTTTGGGCGAAAAGGCGAACGGACTATCAACCTTCAAGGGAAAAGCTGTTAGTTCTCCCTTAGAAATCGCGCTGCTGGTTTCCTTAGCACGGGAACTGTTTTGCTCTCTCTTTTTTTTTTCCTAAGTAACGCCCCCTCTCAGTTTTTTTCCCTGGGGAGAACAATTGTTACCAGTGTTACTCCCCTAAATTTCATGATAGTCGTCCCTATATATTCAAGCTGGGGGTGGGGTGGGGGGGTTGGTGACAGTAATTGTCCTTAAAGGAAAAGAACGAAAATAGCAGAGAGAAAACTTATGATCTTCGAAATCACAATTCTTTTCCCAACGTGGTCGAAAACTGAGGATGATGAAGCTTGTCAAGTTTTTCGCTCCTGTTCTCCTCGTGTTCTTTCTTCCCTTTCTTCTTCTTCTTCTTCTTCTTCTTCTGTCTGTCTGTGTGTCTGTCTGCCGCTTTCTGTCTGCTGTCTCTGTCTTCTCCCTCTGCCTCTCTCTCCTCTCTCTCTCTCTCTCTCTCTCTCTCTCTCTCTCCTCGCTCGCTCGCGCTCGCTCTCTCTCCACTCCCACCCTCCCTCACCACCTCATCCCCCAATCTCTCACTCTCTGTCTCCCGCCTTTCCTCCTCCCTCCCCCCCTCCCCTCTCTCTGTCTCTCTCTGACTTCCTCTCTCTCTCTCTCTCTCTCTTTCGCTTGTCTCTGCCCCCCTCCCTCCCCTTCTCTCTCTCTTTCCCGCTTTTTTTCTTTCTCTCGCTCTAACTCTCATCGCACTTTCTAAAATAGAGCAACGTGTTTGAAAACGAAATGGAAATGTTTTAATGCAACAACAGAACAAAAGCACAATTCAATCAAACGAACAACAACGAAAAAAAAAAAAAAAAAAAAAAGATGCCCTGCTCGGCGGAACTTTGTAACAGGCGCAGGATTAGTCACAATTACCCCCCAAAGCACCCCTACCCCACCCCCACCACCCCTTCCCGCGACTCCATTCTCTCCCAATCACAGCAACACTCACTGTGCGCAGTCTATGGGGTAGGAACAGCGGTGGAAGCCGTGATGGCGATGTAAGACACTTTGCTGGATTTGCCCAGAGAAAAGCGGAGGTGCCGGAGAGATTCGTCCCCCCGATCACTTTGGCCGACATAAATCAGTTGAGGTGAGTGGAGCGAGGAGAAAATATGACGGCCAGATCTGGGGGAGCCCAAGAAGAAGTTCTGTAGCAGAATCGTTGCCTGGACTTATCTCTATCTATCTCTCTACTCTCTCTCTCTCTCTCTCTCTCTCTCTCTCTCTCTCTCCTCTCTCGCTCTCCTACCTCCTCCTCCCTTCTGCTCTTTTTTCTATCTGTCTGTCTGTCTGTTCTGTCTGTTGTCTCTCGCTATCTCTCTCTCTCTCTATCTAGCTATCTATCGATCTATCTACCTATCTACCTATCTATCTATCTATATATCTCTCTCTCCCTTTCTTATTCTGCCTCCTCTTCAGCGCTCCTACTTACCCCCCCCCCCCCCCCCCCACTCCACACTTGGTCCCCCCCCCGGTGGCAATGCTGCCACGCACTGCTCGATCGTTGCGGGCTCTCAGACTCAGCCACAACCTAGGGTTTTCTTGCCCGCAGCCTTGAATCCGCAATCCAGTGCGAAAGGCAGTCAGTGGGGTAGTCCTGGGTGGGAAGGGAAATCACCAGAGAGAGGACGCTGCACGGCATGACGAATCACCTCGACGACGTTTCTCTCTCTCTCTCTCTCTCGCTCTCTCTCTCTCTCTCTCTCTCTCTCTCTCTCTCTCTAGCTCTCTCCCCTCTCTCTCTCTCTCTCCTTCCGAGAAGAGAAATAAGAATGAGGCGAAAAATATTCAGGGAAAGAAAGAAAGAAACGCAAGAGATCTTCCCGCACAAATAGACATGATTCAAGAGAAATATGTAGACAAATAATTACCGGTCGAAGTCATTCACATGAATCATTTCATGGATCCTGTCGCCACGTTCTGTCAACAAATAGCGAATGTAGTACTTGTCGACCCCACGTTGTGGGTTGGCCGTGTCTTAGTGCATCGCGACAAATCGTGTGGTTGCAACATTCTGTGATGTAATTTATCGTTTCCTCCTCGCCGTCTGAGTTATACACACCTCTACATGTGCAGAACGTTCGGGTTGGCAGTCCCCGCCCATCACCCCACACGCTCTCTCTCTCTCTATCTCTCTCTCTCTCGCTCTCTCTCTCTCTCTCTTCTCTCTCTCTCTCTCTCTCTCTCTGTCTCGTCTCTCTCTGTCTCTGTCTCTCTATGTCTCTCTCTCTCTCTCTCTATCTCTTCTCTCTCTCTCTCTCTCTCTCTCTCTCTGTCTGTGCCCTGTTCGTTCTCCTTCACAAGTTCTCTCTATACAAACCATTCTGTAGAGTTGTCTGCTGGTGCTGATCAAACGGAAGAAGTGATAAAAGGAATACGTGGAAAACGGTTTGAATTTGACGCAGTCAAACCTGTCGTGCAGTACAAAACAAAACAACACAGCACAACATAACACCGCATCAGTAGTTTATCGGATTAAACCATTCACCGATGTCACACGTAAAGTGATGTGTGTGTGTGTGGTGTGGGGGTGGGGGGGGGGGGGGGGTTGAGGGGGGGTTGCTCCCGCGCGCGCGCGTGGTGTGTCTGAGAGAGAGAGAGAGAGGGAGGGGGGTGGAGGGTGGGGATATTGAAAGCCCGGGGGTGGTATTTCAAAGTCGGGATTTTGAAGTCTTCCACTTGTCACCTGTGACACAAGCATGTGCGCGGGTGTGTTTGTCTGTGAGCAAGCGGGAAAAGTATAGAATCTATAATAGATGCTGGAGTGTGGGTGTGTTTGTGTGTTATGTGTGCATGTCCTGGAACGGTGAGGAATAGAAATGTCTGGAATATGTCTTATCTTAATTATTTTTAATGATAAATCACCCTCTCTCTCTCCTCTCTCTCTCTCTCTCTCTCTCTCTCTCTCTCTCTCTCTCTCTCTCTCATACGTGCACACATTTATGTATATATAATTATGAGTGGCTGAGTGCATCCTTTATTTGCACTACCAAAAAGGAGAAAGATTGAAATTCCCATTTTGGTGTTACACGCATGTTTTATTGTTTGAAAGTATTTTGATTTTCAGTGTCACGGTTGTAACTATAAATATGTATGTCTTAACTTTTAGGGCAGCGGTCACAAATGTAATTTCTCTGTAACGAGAGATAATAAAGTTTTCTGAATCTGAATCTGAATCTGAATCTGAATTATACTGCCTCAGTTGGAAGACAATTCCCTGACTACCGAATCTTGCAATCAGCTCTCGTTGATTTTCCCCATCTTAGCAAGAAGACGGGGGAAAAGCAAACTTATGATTCTACTAACTAAACTGTTTTCGAAGACTATGTGCAAACTCGAAATACTTCTTTCACCATCATCCTTTCACCGGAAACAAAAGGAAAAAGAAAAACAAAGAACAAAAATCCCATACACACAAAGAGAAGAAAAGAGGAAAAAGAAAGAAATGTTAAGTATATAGATGAAAGAAAGAAGAAGAAAGAAAGGGTTACGTTGTATTGCAAACCGGAAACGGCCCAGGGCATCATGGGAGGTAGGTTATCGTTCTTTTTTTACAAGGCAGGGGTCGTATCCGAGCGGACATTTTTTTTTAAGAGAGAGAGAAAGAGAAGAGAGAGAGAGAGAGAATGACAACAGGCCGCCTGTAAACGCTGATACCGATAACCTTGTCTTGTCTCTGCACAGAAGAGTTCCACATCCGGCCCTGTTGCTTTGTTTGGAGGGAGTGATACAAGATCCTGAAGGAATTCAAGATGATTTGGGGCCCGATTAGCACAGACAAGTCTCTGAGGTTCCTGGTGATGTTTACTTTGTTTTGTTTGTTTGTTTTGTTTTTTTGTTTTTTTTTCGTTTTTGTTTTTTGTCCTTGTGCGTTTCTTCAGTGTTTCAGACCGGGGTTGTCGGGGTGGAAAATGTTGTTTGTTTATTGAGTGGCAATTCTTCAGTGTGTATGCTGAGTTCAATATAGCATGAAGAATAACGATACACACACACAACACGCGCGCGCGCGCACACTTAACACACACACACACACACACACACACACAACATACACACGCACGCACGCACGCACACACATACACGCACGCACACACATACACACGCATGCACGTACGCACGCACGCACGCACACACACACACACACACACACACACACACACACACACACACACACACCCACAAAGTATTGAAAATTATCAATGTTTCTTCGCTGTGTTCTATGATATTCGTGTTCAACCATCTCATTTCCAGAATCTCACAGCAGCAACCTTCCTCTTGCTGTTCTTGTACTTGAGTCGGTTTCTAACATGTTAAACTCCCAAGAATGAGAGGCTTCAAGAACGCATGACTTGCCAACGTTTTTTTGTTTGTTTGTTTGTTTGTTTAATTGTTTTTTTCTTTGAACCTTTCAGTCGTGCGAAATGTCCACTGGAACTGGATCCCCTGACAGTTTCTGTCACTTTTCAGCCTACTTGCTGCCACCATCCATCTTGTTCTTTTGTGTCTCGTTCTGCATGTAAGGGAGGTAAATGGGGTACTACAATCATTGGCCAATTCGGAGTTATGTCTGTAATCGTTTCACTATGGAAGCAAAAAAATCCTTCCTTCAGTATCACCTGCAGTTTACATCTCCCCCACCTCTTTCCAGATTCTGTTACTTTATTCATTCATCTCCCCCCCCCCCCCCTCATCCTCCCTCACCCCCCCCCCCCCCCCCCCCCCCCCCCCCCCCCCCCCCCCCCCCCCCCCCCCCCCCCATGCCATGTTTGCTCTCTTTTCGCCTGGGATGTTTTTTGTAAAAACTTGATAATGCAGATTATAGATGCTCGTTGTTTTTTTTTCTATTGTATTCATATGGGTGTCAGTGTATTTGTTTTGTTTTGTTTTTTTAACTAAGTAATGCAGTTTACATATGCTCGTTTATTGACTTTTCTATTATGTTCATGTGGGTTCCAGTGTATATTTGGTTCTTTTCTTTAGTAGGTAATGCAGTTTAAAGACGCTCGTTTATTGACTTTTCTTTATATTCATGTGGGTGCCAATGTATATATTTGGTTCTTTCTTTTACCAGGTAATGCAGTTTACAGATGCTCGTTTACTGACTTTTCTATTATATTCATGTGTGGGTGCCAGTGTATATTTGGTTCTTTTCTTTACTAGGTAATGCAGTTTATAGATGCTCGTTTATTTTCTTTTCTGTTATGTCCATGCAGGTGTCAGTGTATTTGGTTCGTTTCTTTTTCTCTTTATTTTGTTTGTTTTTTTTGTTTGTTTTGTTTACTAAGTAATGCAGTTTATAGATGCTCGTTTATTTTCGTTTCTGTTGTATTCAAATAGGTGTCTTCTGGAAAGAAACAATGTCACGTTAACGCCAGCATGATGGTCCAAAATAATGGACCGTTGTCACGTTAATGCCAGCATGATGGTCCAAAATAATGGACCGTTGTCACGTTAATGCCAGCATGATGGTCCAAAATAATGGACCGTTGTCACGTTAATGCCAGCATGATGGTTCAAAATAATGGACCGTTGTCACGTTAATGCCAGCGTGATGGTCCAAAATAATGGACCGTTGTCACGTTAATGCCAGCATGATGGTCCAAAATAATGGACCGTTTACAGTGTCGTTGTATTTTTGCTCCCTCATTCAATCGCTGATTGACTTAGTGCCTGGCTTACTTGCTGACATGCTTACTGGTTATTCCTTGGCTTTATTTTCTTACTTGCTTGCTTGCTTGCTCACTTTTGTCATTTATTCACTGCGCTCACACCACTTTTGATATGTGTTTCCTAACTCAGCTGACCAAACAAATTGCTTTTCGGGCTGTCACGCTGTATAGTAGGGGGAAAAAACCCGTTGCTGTCCAAAACGAAAAGCACAGGTGCACACAAAGAAATAGAATTATGTTTATCTACAACAATTTAAAACATAATGATGATAATAATGATGATAATAACAATAATGATGATAATATGTATGCGTATATGTATGTATGTATAAAAGTATATAGAGTATATATATATATAGATAGAGAGAGAGTAGAGAGAGAGAGAGAGAGAGAGACTGCATAGCGGACAGCTAATATCCACTCAAACAGTGTGTGCAGTCAGAGTGGACATTTTTTTTTTCCGAAGATGGAGTATGGCTGTCTAAATGGCGGGATTTAAAAAAAAAAAAAAAGGTCATACATACACACAAAACTCCACTCCCTTTGTTGAGCAGATGGGGTTAATAACCTGCCTGTCTATACAGGGAGTGTCCGCAGGAGTATCAGCCTGCGTGCGCAGAAGAAGAAGAAGAAGAAGAAGAAGGGAAAAGAAGAGAGTGGACATAAGCTGTCCACTCGAACAGTGTGTGCAGTCTCCATACTCGGTCTCCAAATCATGTCAGAAAACCTGGCATGCTATAAACTGTAACTAGACAAATATACTATAAACTTCCCTGAACGGGTAAATGAATCACAAAAACAAAAAAACAAAAACCAGCAGACGATATAAGTTAATGATTTTCTAAAAAAATAAATAATAATAAAAAAAAAATAAATAAATAAAAAACGGTGAAAGAGAAACAGTCAAAGTGAGCGAAAGAAAACGGGGGGACAACTGCTAGCAGGTAGAGACACAGTTTTTATACTGAAAAGACCCACCCACCCCAACGCCGCTCTCGACCCCCCCCCCCCCCCCCCCCTCCCCCACTCCTACCGTGCCCCACCCTCCGACTACCTCTCCGGTATTCCCACGAGGGTAAATGAGGGGAAGACAGGGACGTGACTACTTACCCATTTCTTTCATTGGTCCAAAACGTTAGTGCCTTGCCGCACAATCCCCGCCACCAGCCTTGCCCTCCTTATCTCATTTAGCATCCAGGCACCAAAAAAAAAAAAAAAAAAAAAAAGAAGAAGAAAAGGAGTCTTGCAAGAAGAAAGAACTTGTTGCTGTTTTATCTATTGGCTGGATTTTCAGCCGAATGCTGAATGTTTTTATACTCTGCAACCCCCTCCCCCGCTTTCCTCTTCCCCCCCCCCCCCCCCCCTTCCCCCCCCTATTGCCTTGCCTCCTCCTCCTCCTCCTACTCCTCCTCCTACAATCTTCATTCCCATCGTCCCTCTTCCTCCTCCTCCTCACTCACTTCCTCTCCCCCTGACTCCCTATCCTGCCCACCGCCGACCCCCTCCCCATTCCCTCCCCCCGCCCTCCGCTCCCACCCCCCACCCCCACCCCCCATGCTCTCCCCATAATGTCCGAACTGACAGCCAAACACCTGAGAGAAAAGGGAACGTTACAAGGAACTCGGCGTTCAAGTCACCAGTAACAGAAGAGTCCAGAGACTTGTGTCCGCCTGGCGAGGGGCGGAGAACTCGTCTGGCCGTGTCCTGCTGACTTGTCGGCTTCGTTAGGGGAAGAGTTCCCACGTTCATTAGCTTGTCAGGGGAACCGGTGGAGGGGAGGGGGGGGGGGGGGGGGGGGTTGAGGGGGGGACGAGGGGGGGGGGGGGGGCAAAGGGGGCCGAGGGATACTAGGTGACCCCCCTTTCCATCCATCACAGGCTTGATGTTCACCTGCCAGCCTCTTTATCTGCTGGGAGGCCTCCTGGGGGGACCTGGGAAAACCCGTTTGAGCATCATCCGAAACACCTCTCTCTGTCTCTGTGTCTGCCTGTCTGTCTGTCCGTCTGTCTGTCTTTCTCTCTCTCTCTCTCTCTCTCTCTCTCTCTCTCTCTCTCTCTCTCTCTCTCTCTCTCTCTCTCTCTCTCTTCTTCTTCTCTTCTTCTTCTTCTTCTTCTTCTTCTTCTCTCTCTACTTCTTGCCGGTGGGAAATGAGAGTGGTTTGTGACGACGTCACCGGAAATGCATTCCAAAGAAAACATTCCTATAGTATCATCTGGATTTATATGCGTTAATAGAAAAAAGAGACAACATGTCCGATGGAAGGTGGAGGGGGAAGGTTCAGTAGTGGTGGTGGTGGTGGTGGTAGAGGGGGGGGGGGGGGGGTAACTGTGGGAACCAAACCTTGGCAAAGGGGTGCCAGTCGCTGAATTCAGTACAGTTTAAAAAAAAAAAAAAAAAAAAAAAAAAGCGTCGATTTTTACTGAAGGAACTCCCACTGATGTTCAGGAACTTCATGCCCCAGAAGATAACATTACGTCAGCAACTCCAGTTCTTGAACAGGTTCTGAAATGGATGTGACTTTTTAACAAAAATGGAATCTAACTTTTAGATGTTGTTGTTGTTGTTGAAGAAAAAGTACAAAAAGTCCGTCACAAATAAGTATGATTTGCATCTGGCTGTCATTCCGCTTTTGGTTTTATTCTGTTTTATTCTATATAAGATTTCATTTCATTTTCTTTCATTTTATCTTACTTTATTTCGTTTTATTTTATCTCATTTTGTTGATTATTTTTTAGGGGATGAGGGCAGTGTAATTATTTGACTTTGAGTCGAGGCCAAGGTTCCTGAAAAGTCATCCGGGATACCCTCCAGAAAAAAAGCCCTGTACAAAGCAATACAAATGACCTTTGCTGCTGCCCCCACACACGTCACAGGCAGTACAGGCCGTAAGGTACAGACATACAGTAAGTAACCGTAAGGTCAGAGTGACTGGATGTCGTCAGCACGGATATACGTGTACACGTCGTTGGGCGCCACATCGTCAGCATGGATGCGTGTGTATTTACGTCGTCACTAGACAACAGTGGTATAAACAAAAACCGCGCTTAAACTTTCGTACGTTAAAGCACAGCACACACACACACACACACACACACACACACACACACACACACACACACACACACACACACACACACAACACACACACACACACACACACACACACACACACACACAACACACACACACACACAACACACAACACACACACACACACACACACCACACACACACACACACACACACACACACACACACACACACACACACACACACACACACACACACACACACACACACACACACACACACACAACGTGTGGAGACGGTTCAGCGACTTTTGGAGAAGACTGAAATTGACCAGCCGACGACGGACAGGCAGCGGGAGGGGGCGGGGGGGGGGGGGGGGGGGGGGGGGGGGGGCGGAGGGGAGGGGGAGGAACAAACAAAAAGAAACAAAAGGAACACGTCATCAGTTGTTTGTCTGCGCGCGCGTCACTTTCACTTCCAGTCCAAGGGAGCTGGAAACCAATGACAACATATGACCAACAGATAGTAAATCAAGCAGCGGCTAATGGAATGGTGACGGTGACCGGTGCGCGCCTGAGCGGCCAGGCGGCAAATGTGACAGCTCGCGCCGCCACCACTGCCTGCATGCCTGTCTCCCTCCCCCTTCCCCCACCCCACCCCCCACTTGCCGCTGACTAGGGAAGACAATGGACCCTTGTTACCGCACAAAATGTCACCACCGCACAAACTGTCACAATTGTGACATTTTGTGCCATTTGCATTGTGTGTGCAGTGAAGGACTGCACAAAATGTCACAGCTCGCAGTTGTGACAATTTGTGCACCTATGTCCCATTTTCGAATTCACTCTTGCACAAAATGTCACAACCTCTGTCAGTCTTGTTAGTCCTGCTGCTTTCAAGAAAGCGAGCAGACTGTTAAGGTCGTTCGTGTCTATTTTTTTCGGGGGTTAGTTGTGTGTGTGTGTGTGTGTGTGTGTGTGTGTGTGTGTGTGTGTGTGTGTGTGTGTGTGTGTGTGTGTGTGTGTGTGTGTGTGTCCCACGTCGGCCAAAACGGACATATTTGGCAATGTCGCTTCAACCACTTAAGACAGCCTTCTTGAATTTTTTTGTTGATTAGGTAAGGTATGCTGATACTGCTTGCAAAAAAAAAATCAAGTCAAAGTCAAGGTCACGCTGATCGTTGAACACCCATTTCCTTTTTCCTGCAATATTTTCTACATTTTTCAAGCTAGATTTTCCAAATTTGCTACACAGGCGCATAACCTTGGGAACAGAACTGATAACAACCCGTGTGCGCTGCTCACCCGTTGAGCGCAGTACACACCCACCCAATTTGCCTACTTTCCGTTTTTTATGACCTTGGCAATATCTCTTGAACCACTTAATACAGCCTTTCAAATTTTGTTTGTTGACTAGGTAAAATAGCTAATACGACCCGAAAAGGAAGAGAGAGAGAGAGAGAGAGAGAGAGAGAGAGTGTGTGTGTGTGTGTGTGTGTGTGTGTGTGTGTGTGTGTGTGTGTGAGTGAAGAATGAATGAAAAGCCAAAAAAAAAAAAAAAAAGAAAAAGAGGAAAAAGGAAGAGGACGAGGAGGAAGAGGAAGAGAAGAAGAAGAAGGACCTGCTCCCTTGCCAGAAGAATAAAGAAAATCCCGTGCTTTCTAAATGGAGAAAACAGCAAAATGTGTTTAAAACTTCTATATGAAAAAATGGACAATTATAAACACATGTGAAAATCACATACCTACTATGCATAGTACGGATGTACATGAGAACAATTGTTCAAGACTAACAAAGTGCAGAAGAGATGAGCATGCGAATCAAGACAAATCGTGTTGTTTCAATTAGCCTGATCAACCAACATGGGCCATCTCGTCTGGGCTGTCACCTCGTAAACATGTGCAGTGAATACAGACTGAAAGCACATACGAGTATCATATATAAAAATTGAAAAATGTAATTGCAAGCCAAACTGAAAAACGCAAAAAAAGATACATGGACATCATAGAATATATCCATCCATCCATCCACCCACCCACACACCCACACCCACGCAGATAAGAGAGAGAGACTTGTGACAAATTGTGCCGCAGTGATTTCAAAAAAAAGGCATACAGGTGCACAAATGGTCACAACTGTGACACTTTGTGCAAATTGTGACAGTGTGTGCAGTGAATAACTGCACAACATATTATTGCGACATTTTGTGCAGTGGTGACATTTTGTGCGGTAACAGACCCTCTCGCTCATCTGCACTGCACCACTTGCCCGCCACAGTCCCTCCTCCAGCCGCTTGACGCTTTTGCCACAGCAGAGCTAGCGTGTGCGTCGGTTGGTGTGTGTGTGTGGGGGGGGGGGGGGGGGGGTGTGGAGAGGGGATGGGTGGGAAGGTGGGGGGGGGGGCGCGGTAGGGGGAGGGGTGGTGTTTGGGATGGGAGGTGTGTGTGTGTGTGGGTGTGGTGTGTGTGTGTGTGTCGG
>JADBJO010000572.1:232500-240000 GCA_016801955.1 Conus betulinus
AATTAAAGAGCAAGTGTGTGTGTGTGTGTGTGTGTGTGTGTGTGTGTGTGTGTGTGCGTGTGTGCGTGTGTGTGTGTGTGCGTGTGCGCGCGCGCGCGCGCGCGCGCGCGCGCGCAACATACAGTTCACGCCGTGAAAACCAGTAATAGTTGAAACAATTCGGCAGTTTCATATAAAATCTAATAACATTTTTTTTTTTTAACTGGATCTCGACTATAAACGGCGAGATAAAGACTGAACGCAATTCACCATTAATGTTTCCTGGTTACAGTTCCCGTATATTCTTTCATGTTTTGTGCTTTAGTGGCATGCAAATTGTCTTCAAGCTATGAGGAAAACATACAGAAAAATACGACAAGGCAGTAATGATGCGCATTTTGAGTCCAAATAGTTGTTTTGTAACAATGCGTAACAGTCAAGGGTGTAGAGACAAGACAAACATACATCAGCATTCGAAACAAATTGCCCACAATGGCTTCCCGATTGACCAACTGTTAAGAACAAATCCTCCACCGTATTCTGAAAAGCAAGATGGATGTAAAATCCATGTGTTGTAAGACGTTTAATCAAGCAGTTTAGATAGTTCGTAGTAAAGCTTAGAACTGTATAACGTAATGTAGCATAGTACTGTACAGGACAGTGTAGCGTAGATAGTGTAATACAGTGTAGCGTAGTAAAGTATTTTAGTGTAGTGTAGGGTAGGGTAGGTAGGGTAGGGTAGGGTAGGGTAGGGTAGGGTAGTGGTAGGGTAGTGTAGTGTAGTGCAGTGCAGTACAGTGTGGTATGACATAATCGTTTATAGTACAGAACAGTGCAGTATCATTCTGCACCACGCTGCACAGAACCCAACAGTATGTTGCAATACGGTAGAGTAAAAATGAAAAAGAAAAAAAGATTAGGGTAGAGTACAGTACAGTACAGTACAGCACAGCACAGCACAGCACAGCACAGCACAGCACAGCACAGCACAGCACAGCACAGCACAGCACAGCACAGCAGAGTAAAGAAGAGAGAGAAGAGAAACGTACATACATCCAAAATTATTACCGTGGTATCGGAACAGTAGCGTGTGGAAGAACTTCCGACACTAAAGGTCCAACGAGAGAACATTCATACGACGACGGGAAAAAAATGGTGAAGGTCTGGCAGCTATTTTGTGTCAATAACAATCAAGGGGAGGCAATATCACCGTGTAAGGGGACACCACCTGGAACCAATCTCTGAACCTTGTCCTTCTCCTCCTTGCCCACCACCTCCCTCATCCTCTCCCCTCCCCCCCCCCCCCCCCCCCCCCCCCCCACGCCTCTCCTCACTTCAGTCCCCTCTTCCTGCTTGTCCCCAGGTTGGGGGATACTGAGAGAGAGAGAGAGAGAGAGAGAGAGAGAGAGAGAGAGAGAGGAGGAGGAGAGAGAGAGAGAGAGTGAGAGAGAGAAAGAAAGGGAGGGGAGAGGGGAAGACTGAGAGGAAATGAGAGAGAGAGAGACTGAGAGACAGAGAGAGAGGGAGAGAGAGACAGAGACAGAGAGAGAGAAACCCCGCCGCCCTATACAATAATCACAGCCGTGGAACAGAGCCATTGGGGGGAGAGACACAGAGGTGGTCGGAAAGTCCCTTAATGGGAAAGGGATGTTATGGTCATTGACCAGTGGGCCGCGGGGCAGACGTGGACATATCGGATGTCAGTGCCAGTTACGTGCCTCCATCCCTCATCTGTCTGTCTGTCTGTCTGTCTGTCTGTCTGTCTGTCTCTCTCTCTCTCTCTCTCTCTCTCTCTCTCTCTCTCTCTCTGTAAATTCTGGAAATGTTTATAAGAATTTATTTAATGAAGATGTTTTGGATCATGCCGACTGTGTCACCCGGCAAGCAATGATGGAGAGAATAGGTAGTCCAATCGTCCACCCTCCCAAATATATGTCCAGTTTCGCAATGCATAAGGTTAAAAAGAAGATGGAAAAAAAAAAGTAGGGGAAAAGCGGCGGGCCCACACAAAATCGTTGGTCATTGTCAAAAAATGCTGTTGTCCAAATCATTGGATTTTTGTTTAAATTCTTTAGTAGAATATTTGATGTTAGTTTTTTTGTTTTCCCGAAAAGCTAGTCAAAATCAGTCATTTTGCCTTGTTTAAGAAAGGCGGCATAACTGATCCTAATGATTACAGGGGCATTACTTCGATTGGTATCAGCTGTAAACCTTGTGGTATTGTTATCAATGAAAGTTTACAGGAGTGGGCTGAACTCAGTAATATTCATGGAAAACATCAAGCTAAGTTTTAAAAAAAAAGGATGTTCTACTATTGATCATATATTTACCTTTCTTGCTTTTGTGCAAAACCAATTTTGTTTAAATCAACAGTTTATATTCCGTTCATTGACCTTGAAAAAGCATTTGACTGTCGATAACAACCTTTAATGGATCATTTAGTGAAAAAAAAATGGTGTGAGATGAAAATTGTTGTGTTGTATTAAAGCTATGAATAGAGCTGTGAGAACAGAATCAGAAATGGATCTGATTTGACTTAATATATAAATTGTACGACTGGAGTCAGGCAAGGTGACACTTGCCTTAGTGCTATAAGAAGAACACCTATTTCTGAACCCCCGAATACTGAATGAACTCGTAAGCAGGGAAAAAAAATTTCAATCTAGGAAATTTTTCACTTCATTAGGAAACAAACAGATAAAAAAAAAATAATGAATAAACAGAGAAATAGATAAGGAGAAAGAAAAGCTAAAACCGAAAGAAAAAATTCGGATTTAAGTTCTAAATGGAGAGTCTACCGGGAAAAAAATTTCTTTGAAGACCGGATGCTTCTCTCATCAGCATGCGGTTCTCCCAGAAGGGTAACACATCTTGAATAGCTCCAGCCTGACTGAAGCTATCGCTATGACCGAGCTCGAACCACAGGTTCTGGATCTTCTCTTCATCTTCAGCGGACCCATCAATGGGTTGACATATATTGGATAAAAGTGTAAGAAAAATGGCAGTGTTGACCTTCAACGTTTGGGAAAATATTTTTGTTCAAGAATGTTGAAACTTGTATTTTATTCTCTGTCAAGAATGAAGTTGATATACATTTCTGCCAGCCAGGTGCCGGTTCCAGGAATCACGTAAACGCCGGTGCCGTGTTCAGGCCTTCTGCTCAATCGTATTGATAGGGCGCCACCCTCCTTACTCCTTTTCCCTGAGACAACCCCCTCCCTGCCCTTCCCCACCCAGTTATCTTCCCATGTCGGTGCAGTTGCTCCAGATGTTGTGTGAGAGTGGTCGGCCCTGCTGCAGCGGACCGTGGCTGTTTGATATGCGCTCTACCTGGTCGCGTATCTTTGCTGCGCACATTTGTTGCGGCTGTCCCATCTTCCATGTGGCTTCTGCAGGCTATCTTATAAGACAAGTGTTTGGAGATGTGAACTGCTGTAGTGTTTTTTAATGTTACTGTCGGTATTGTATGTTGTTGTTGTTGTTTTTTGCTTGTTCGTTTGTTTGTTTGCTTTTTTTTCAGCGTCTCTTGGCATAGCGATGTTGATGCTGCACAACGTGGGAATGGGTTGAATAGAAAAGGAGAGGAAGATCGTCATGTAAAGGGGACAGAGGGTATTCGCGAATCAAGTAAAGGTTTACAGTAAATTTACCAAATGACCAATACAGATGATAATATATGAATTGATAAACAAAATAAGGTAGAGGTTAGAAGAAAAAAAAGGACAAGTTCTTTTTATGTTGCTGTTGTCAGTATTTCTGTCAGAAAGATGGCACAAACCCATCATCTTTCCACCAGTTTTTTTATGTTGCTGTTGGCAGTCTATCTGTCAGAAAAATATGGCACAAACCCACCATCTTTCCACCAGGTTTTTGTCCGTCTTTCTGTCAGAAAGATAGCACAAACCCACCATCTTTCTACCAAGTTTTTATGTTGCTGTTGTCAGTCTGTCTGTCAGAAAGATGGCACAAAACCACCATTTTTTTCACCGTGTTTCGTTGAAAGTTGGCTCGGTAGTTCATGCATCATCTTGTCGACAAACAGACTGACCTAGAGACATGTATGTGTAAAGCTCATCTCTTTAGCGGAAGTAAGAAGCAAACAACCCGGATGTTTGTACCAAGGGGCACGAAGTGCACACACTGGACTGGAGGAGCAGTTCTGCAGGTCAGTTGATCTTATCGTTCTATATGGAATTTCATTGATCGATAACACGACTTCATTCTACAGTCGACCTGGACACGTTATCGCAGATACTTGCGTCATGTTATTCTGTCCTACAGTTTGCACTCAGTTGCCCCGTGAAAAGCAGGCAGATTTGATCCGTTCATTTCTTACTCTAGTGGTAAACCGAGTTTCCTTTCCTATCTGCATGACGCCCATGGTAAATTCGTGTCAAGGTCGTTGATATGGCAAGGTCATGGGCACTGTCCTTGGATAGACCTGGTGCGTCGCCCTTCAGAAGGGGACCCCAGCTCTCGCTGGCTCCAAATTTTCGGTAGAGGGCATAGTAAGGGGTGTATGATGTTGCATCAGAACAGTGACTACTGAACACGACCATCAACAGTGACTACTGAACACGACCCGAAGGGACACATCAACAGTGCTGACCCGTTTACTCAACAGTGCGACGTCTGCCCTCGGGACAGGACATTGATAGAGTTATTAGCTGTGGGTATCCAGTCTCCGAAACTACAGCCGGATAGCTCTTGGTGAGGCTGTTGTGTATAAGAAAGCCGGGAATGAGGGACGTGGAAAGCTAAACCCTGCCCCCAAAGTACTCACGCCTGCGTGCAGGACAACCAACGACGTACGTGTCACCGAGTGCTCACAGACAGGCGCTTTTCTGCGAGCAGGCAATTGTCACGTGCTTATAGGCCAGACAAGCGCCCTGAAGGACCGTGACGGACAGTACTTAACGGCGGTGTCAAGCGTGACAAGCCAGAGTATGAGTGTTGCTTCTGTAGGCAGGCCGGGAGACCCCCGCGAATCGACGATAATTGACAATTAACGCAGCAGACCTGAAAGAAGAGTGAGGACCTGGCCTACTTATCGAGTGCTAGGACCCTCGAGGATTTGTCGAGGTCTCTGGCTTCCTTCATATCATTCATTGTTCAAGTTCTTTATGTGAGAGAGAGAGAGAGAGAGAGAGAGAGAGAGAGAGAGAGAGAGCAAGCAACCAACCAACCAAACGAACGGATGAACCCTCTTGTAACAAGGGGAAATGAGCACAAAAACAGTTGTTTTTTTTAATGACATGTTGCCGTCAGTGAAGAATTAATAGAGAAAAGAAAAGAGAAAATCCAAAATTAGGGGTTAAAAAAACACTACCGAAACAATCCTACCATAAATGAATATGAGAAAAGACGGAAAGAGAGGGGGCTGGAGGAGAAAGGGGGTGCTGAAATAGGATGGGGAGAAGGAGAAAGAGATGGGGGGGAGGGTACAGTAATAGTTTTCATTTATGTAAAATGAAAGTGAATTATAAAGGGATATAACTTTCCAGTATTGCTTCAATGTTAGACTGCAACAACAACAACAACAAGAGATGCCCAAACATGACTACACTGACTTTCTATCAAAAGATAATATCACAATAATGCGAGAGAGAGAGAGAGAGAGAGAGAGAGAGACAGACAGACAGACAGACAGACAGACAGACAGACAGACAGACAGAGACAGAGGGACAGAGAGAGAGACACAGACGGAGACAAAGAGGCAGAGAGAGAGAGACATACACGCACACACACACGCACGCACACACGCACACACACACACACACACACACACACACACACACACACACACGGGTGCGCGCGCGCGCGCGCGCGCACGCACACACACACACGCACGCACACACACACAGATTGTGTCTCTAATTCACAGTCTTCCTTGCTGTAGATGGATACCTAGAGTGTCGTGTTCTCTATGTATTCTGCTTCTTAAGTTACGGTTTCTGCATGCAGAAAAGAAAACGTTTTTAACCCTTCAAAAACATTCCATATTGTATCAAACGTTAATCTGAAGAACACACGTATACGAGTGTAGGTCAACAAGTGGGCTGCCCAGGACAGAATGTTAACTGCGAACTTGAGCCAGGTCAGGTCACTTACATGTCACGGTAGTATACGGAGTAAGGAAACGCACTTCCGAAAGTGACTGTCACGTGCTTACTCAGCAGAAAGGCACTCTCCTCCACCAAGCCGAAGAGTGCTCATAGACTCTCTCAACCGTGACAAGCCACTGCGTTAGTTTCGCACCTATAATTCGGCAAAACGAGGAAAATGCGAATTGGCGAAACAGACCTGAATCACCAAATGACGGACAGAAAAAAAAAACTAGAAAGAAAAACAAGTAAATGAACCAGAGGAAATCAACCAATTAGTGCTTCCTGCCATGGCTCTTAAACAAGAAGAATCAATTAGTATGTACTTCCGAACACAGTTCATGAAGTAGAAGAAATGATCAGTTAAGTGCTTCCGAACAGAGTTCGTGAAGTAGAACAATCAATCAGTAAGTGCTTCTGAACACAGTTCATGAAGTGGAAGAAAATAATCAGTAGTGCTTCCGAAACACAGTTCATGAAGTAGAAAAAATGATCAGTAAGTGCTTCCGAACAGAGTTCATGAAGTAGTAAAAAATGATCAGTAAGTGCTTCCGACAGAGTTCATGAAGTAGAACAATCAATCAGTAAGTGCTTCTGAACACAGTCCGTGAAGTATAGGAAATGATCAGTAAGTCCTTCTAAACATGGTTCATGAAGTAGAAGAAATAATCAGTAAGTGGTTCTAAACACAGTTCGTGACCTGGAAGAATCAAGCTGTAAGTAGTTTTGGATTCAGTTATTTTCCGACCCGATTTATGAACAGGTGTATCGAATGTTTCCGGACTGATGGAAGAATCAGTATGTAAGCTCTCTTTGACTCTGTGCATGAACTACATGAAGCAGTCAGTACCCCCCCCCCCTCCCCCTCCCCCGAAAGTGACTGTCACGTGCTTACTCAGCAGAAAGGCACTCTCCTCCACCAAGCCGAAGAGTACTCATAGACTCTCTCAACCGTGACAAGCCACTGCGTTAGTTTCGCACCTATAATTCGGCAAAACGAGGAAAATGCGAATTGGCGAAACAGACCTGAATCACCAAATGACGGACAGAAAAAAAAAACAGAAAGAAAAACAAGTAAATGAACCAGAGGAAATCAACCAATTAGTGCTTCCTGCCATGGCTCTTAAACAAGAAGAAATCAATTAGTATGTACTTCCGAACACAGTTCATGAAGTAGAAGAAATGATCAGTTAAGTGCTTCCGAACAGAGTTCGTGAAGTAGAACAATCAATCAGTAAGTGCTTCTGAACACAGTTCATGAAGTGGAAGAAAATAATCAGTAAGTGCTTCCGAAACACAGTTCATGAAGTAGAAAAATGATCAGTAAGTGCTTCCGAACAGAGTTCATGAAGTAGAAAAAATGATCAGTAAGTGCTTCCGAACAGAGTTCATGAAGTAGAACAATCAATCAGTAAGT
>JADBJO010000572.1:247500-250000 GCA_016801955.1 Conus betulinus
GCGGGGGGGGGGGGGGGGGGGGGAGGGAGGGGCTACTACGTGCAACACCTGAGCCGGGGAATGAACGAAATTGTACTTGTTTCGGTTTGTGTTGCATTGCCTTTTTGTATTGTATGACATTTTGAGTTGTCTAGCTTTGTATGGTATTGTTTTTGCATCATATTGCTCAGTATTTCATTGCTACTACGTGTTATACATCATATCACATGGTTTGGTGATATATTATTTTCATCATGCTGTGTTTTTGTTGCATTGAGCTGTGTTGTGTCGTGCTGTATTGTTTCGAGGAGTATTGAGCGATGCAGTGCCAGACAACACGGGTATTTTTTTTGACTGCAGCCCTGCTTCTCATTCGAACCCTACCACTTCCAAGCTTACTTCTACCTCTCTACCCTACTTGTTTAAAAAAAAAATATTCCAGCTTTTCTCCCTAACCTGTTGCGTGTGGAGCCAAGGACTTGCCGATGCGGTCTTCCAGCAATGCATATCTCACCTAGGTACGGTTGTTGTGACACTGCCTTTCCCTGGTACTAACTGACCTGGAAGACCGGACATCTTAAATGAGACAGAGAACAGTAAACAAGAAACAAGTAGGTTAACTCTTGCTCCCATGGGGAAACCAAACATACACCCATAACTCCAAACGAATGCTGTCTATGATACCGAAATCGCCTAGCAGAAATGGCCACACAGTTTCAAGTTTCAGTTTTTCATCAAGGAGGTGTCACGTCCGTGCGGACGAGTCCATCTACGCTACACCACACCCGCTAAATTTTGAACCCATACTGCGCATGATTCAAAAGCTGATGGATAAATGAATTAATGACTAAAGATGAAAGAATTTAAGGTCTCGTGGCTAGAGTACACAGAAACAACAAGGAGACACCCCCAAAAGATTCGGTGTGGGGAGGCAGCATTTGTTTGAAGTTATGGTTGTGTACTTATTTTACCATGGGATCAAGAGTTACCCTACTTGTTTCTTGTGAAGTAAAAATCAAAATAATGGCTACTCCCTCACGATTCTTACCGTAACTCGCTTTGTTGGGGTCATTTGCCACGTACACGTAGCAAATAATGTTCAGAACCCGAGGGCAAAGCCATACTTCGTCATTATAATATTTCTGTGCTCAGCACAAGGAAACAGAAAAGCCAGGTAAAAATGAATACTGATCGGTCTTTTCTTTTTTTTTTTTTTTTTTTTTTTTTTTTTTTTTTTTGTCATGGAGATCCATGCACTTAGCTGATATTTAAAATGTAAAATGCTGCTCATTTTCTTCTTTCCATTCGACAAAAAAAAAACCTACATAAAATCAGGTGCTATTGACTTTTAAAGAACCATAAACAAGTAGGATGACTCTTGCTGCCATAGAAAACGTAACACAAAGTAACTTTTATTCAAGACTGGCGCAGCCTTTTAAACTTGAATAAAGTCAGACAAATACAAAGACGAACAATCTAATAGTGGGGGGAAAAACAAGCGCAGGCCAACAATCCCACTGTCATCACAGTGTGATGGCACTTTTGCAAAGATTTGAACTTAAGGAGGGGGGGGGGGGGGGGGGCTAAAGATGAAGAAAATGGGAACATAAAATTAAGAAATTATATTATGAATATGAAAACTTCACTAGCTGCATGAGGGGACCATCGTACTCCCTTTTGAAGGGAGATCTATTTGCATTGCCTGCTCCTAGGCCTTTCGTCCGCTGGATCGGACTCATCACAGAGACACGGCTGATTGTGTCTGTGGTCCTGGCGTCAAACAGAGACACACCACAGTCCATAACACTATGGTGTTCTCACCACCAAGGGTTAAAAAATGAATCCAACAGTACCCACCCCCAAAGCAACCAGTTTGAAGAACGTTTTCAACTGGAACCCGTTCAACGTCGATTTAGTTCCTAATTCCAGGTAGGGTCGGCTGGGTCAATCAGTACTTTACCAGTTGGTCAAGCAAATCATGGACAGTAGAATTCTGAATGGGTGGACCAGTGCGGACACCTCCACTATCTCAGGGCAAATCTACGGTCCCGCGACTGATTGTCTCCCTTTCCCTGTCACAGACACACATGGCAGCAGAGATGACGACGATAACCTTAGTTCATCAGCACCCTGGGTGGTGGTCAAGGGCCATTCCCACAGGTCTCTATCGTCGGGCATGCGCAACTGTGCAGCTTGGGTGTGACCGGGCCAGTCCTTCACGTCGTCCTCGGAGAGCGTTTCTTCAGCCTAACCTTCTGCTATGGCTTGTTCATCATCACTGGTCCTGAGTGCATCAGATCCATGGGGAGCACTGCACTGATGAATGGTGCATCAGCGTCTCCACTTCTGACGGTTGTGAGAAGTGGCTGGGCGGGGGTGGTGGGTGGGGGGGGGGGGGGGTGGTGAGGGGGGGGATTGCAGGGGGACTGCTTATTATGAAGTGATAACGGTTATTTTTGTTTGAAAACAAGTTACATTAACGTAGTAATTGGCTGCTTTCATATGATAATTAGTAACTGAA
>JADBJO010000572.1:260000-262500 GCA_016801955.1 Conus betulinus
GACATCCTGTGTTCATTACGCCAAAAGTCATCGGTATCATTCACTGAAGTAATAAGATTATTTGATAAAGATCCCAGATTTGCGAAATGATTTTATCCACACAAAAAAAAAAAAATTATAAAAAAAAACAAAAACAAACTTGTCTGTTTAAGTTGTGTTGCTCATAGCAACTCAAAATGAAATGATATTGAAGAATGTTTGCATATATTTATATACAGCATTTAAAAGACGTTCTGGACTACTCTGTTAAAGTGCGCTTGGATTACGCAGTCAGGATGGATTAATGCTAAACTGTCATGTCATGTTATGTAATTGTCTAAATATTCACTGTTTATTCAAAAGTGTATTGTACCCCTTTCAACCCTTTTCAGAAGGTGTCATGGGCCTACACTAAATAAACTTCCGCTTCCGCTTCTCTTTCCACACACACACACACACACACACACACCACACCACACACACACACACACGCACACGCACACAGAGAGAGAGAGAGGGCACACAGTTGTATGGAAAGCCACTAATGAACTGTCTGGGGAGGGAATGGGGGGGGGGGGGGGGTCTTCGATTATTCCTTCTAAAACAGGTTTATTATCTGAAAAATTCAGTCATCAGTTTTCAGTAACACACACACACACACACACACACACACATTACACACACACACACACACACACACACACACACACACACACACAAAATCAATTACGACTGATCATACAGAAAACGATTGTTTTTTTTAAATCTTTGAAAGAATTGAGAGTCCAGAAGTGTGTGATCAAATCTTAGATTTCAGTATCTAAGTCTTCACGAAGTATGTCGGGAACTGCTCTCATTCAAATAATCTAATTCTGCACAATACCGATAGCATAGTTCTGAAAATATCAGCAACTGTAGTCCTCTGAATCCTTACTTCGATATATATATATATATATATATATATATATATATATATATATATATATATATATATATATATATTAATCCACAAACTTTTAAGGAAGCATCCAAATGATCTTTCAAACTCTTTACCAGTATCAATTCTATCTATCTTATGTCTTTCAAACTCTTTACCAATATCAATTCTTATCTACCTCATATAAATCTCTCGAAGGCATCATAAACAAAATCTCCAGTATATTCAATACACATTGATTATTTCATCCAACCGAAGCGGATTTTTAGAGAATTATTGCTGTTATTCTGCACAAACAAATCTCTTTTTTTTCTTTTGCACGGTGGCATTCAAAACCATTGCAGCGATCTTTTTACAAGATTGGATTTCTTGATTTTACCAAAAACTTTGAAATCATTGACCACCATTTTTTTTTTCTTAGGGGGAAAAAATACTGTATGGTGTATTCACAGAATCTCTCAAATGTATGTTTTCCATCATCAATAACAGAAGACAATTAGTTTCGAAACTTTCCGAAACATCCTCTTTACTACCAGTAAAATACAGGATTTCTCAAAGGTCAGTCTCGTGTCCAGTTTTGTTTTCAGGTTATATTAGTGGTCTGCCTTTTGCCGATGATACAGCCCTTCACAAGAAAGGGTAAAATGCATGTGCAATGTGCAACAACCTTCAGAAAGATGTTGATAGACTTGTTAAATGGTCAGAACTCGCTGTTATGGCCTTCCATCACACGAAACCCTGGTTTGTGTTGCTTTCAGGGAGATGAAAACGTCAAAATGTCTATTCTCAGGGTTGAAGTTTCACGACCAACCTTGGCAGGGAAAATGATTCTCTCCTAGTCTGACTATCTATGATCATCTGTCTTGAGATTATTATGGTTTTCTACTGTACATCTCGAAAGATTTCCTAAAAGATATCATCTTTTTTCATGCATGTATACAATTGTATTTCACTTATACCTCTACTTGCTGGCATCAGTGAACTGTTTTTAATCACTACAACGCTTGCACAGAGTTTCTCTTAAATTCATTCGCCTCAAATCTCTTTATGTTACCAAAGATAATATGCCCTTCGCGAAGGGCGTACTATCTTTGATGTCACTGACTGTACAGAACTTTCCTCCCATTCAGTCCCAAATCAGTTTTAAAATGAACATGTCTATATGTATGAAATCAGAAAGAACTTCGCATCTGCTTATCTTTCCTCTCATTCAGTCTGAAATGACTTTGTAAGTTAAGATGTCCTTTATGTATGAAATCATGAAGAACTTCACACCTTCTCGTTGATAAGTGCATAATAAGTACATAGTAAAACGTTTCAGTTATGAACGTACCTTATTCATTCCCCGTCTCGGAACTTATCTTTTTTATTTCTTCTTTCGCGTGTTCTGGTGGCAAACTCCGGAATGAGATCCGTGATGACTTGAAAACTAAAAATTGAATATCATCTTTGAAAGTTTAGGGAAAGAGTGATCAAACAATTTTGTCATATGGTATTCTGACCACAAAGTTGATTGTTGCTCTGCTCTCTGTTGGTCTGTCCGCCAACTCCACTTCTACCTCAATTACCACATTCTTTCTCTCT
>JADBJO010000572.1:267500-285000 GCA_016801955.1 Conus betulinus
GTGGTGGTGGGGTGGTGGTGTGTGTGTGTGTGTGTGTGGTGAGAGAGAGAGAGAGAGAGAGGCAGGCAGGCAGGCAGATAGACAGGGCAGAGACTATTAGATAGATAGGACAGACAGGTAGACAGATTAGATAGATAGTTAGAGACAGGTAGACAGCCGATTAGATAGTTAGATAGACCGACAGGTAGAGAGACGATTAGATAGCTAGGTAGACAGACGGGTAGAGAGACGATTACAGGTAGAACCGACAGGTAGAGAGATTATTAGATATCTAGTTAGACAGACAGGTAGAGACGACTATTAGATAGCTAGGTAGACAGACAGAGAGACGATTAGATAGCTAAATAGACAGACAGGTAGAGAGACGATTAGATAGCTAGGTAGACAGACAGGTAGAGTGACGATTAGAGTTAGATAGACCGACAGGTAGAGAGACGATTAGATAGCTAGGTAAATAGACAGACAGGTTGGAGAGAGAGAGATTAGATAGCTAAATAGACAGACAGGTGGAGAGAGACGATTAGATAGCTAAATAGACAGACAGGTGGAGAGACGACTAGATAGATAGCTAAATAGACAGACAGGTGGAGAGAGACGATTAGATAGCTAAATAGACCAGACAGGTAGAGTGACGATTAGATAGTTAGATAGACCGACAGGTAGAGAGACGATTAGATAGCTAAATAGACAGACAGGTGGAGAGACGATTAAATAGTTAGATAGACGACAGGCAAACGGGCTGACACACAGACAGACTGATGGACAGGCAGACAGAGACATACAGAGAGGCGGGAGGCGAGGAGGGAGAGAAAAGTGAGAGAGAGAGAGAGAGAGAGGCACGTAGCCACACAGACAGACAAACATGTAGAGACAGTCAGATAGACCGACAGGTAGACGGGCTGACAGAGGTACAGGTAAACGGGCAGACAGACGGACAGACAGGCGGACAGGCAGCATGGACAGGCAGACAGAGACATACACAGAGGGGGGAGGGGAGGAAGAAGAGAACATGAAGAGAGAGAAAGAGAGATTGAGAGCGAGAGACAGACAGACAATCGGACAGACAGACAGACACAGAAAGAGAAATTTAGATAAAGTCAGGCAGAGACAGACTTGTGACTCAGGATGATGTATCGCATATGACCACGCCCCAAACCGCGGGATTTGTTTTCTAAATGGATTATCTATTTTTTTCAAATCTCTTCGAGAACGAACCTGGCAAGATTCATCACAACTGTTTTCTGCTATACGCTTGACATAGGTCAGGTAAAATTAAACAGACTTGAGACAGACTGGCAGATAGATGAAATCAGACTGTAACAGACAGATTGGAAATATACAGACAAGCAGGAAGAGCCAGAGAACACGCAGAGAGACTCAAGGGCTAAGACTGACAGAACCAGAAACAAAACTTGTAAAGCACTCAAAGAGAGCGCGGACATCAACACACAATTTGACATCGCCAGGGAAACAGTCGATGGCACGGATTGAAAGAAATACTCCCATGTACACTTTTGGTACAAGGATACAAAAATATCGAAATTTTAACGTCCATCTAACTGGAAAGTTTGAATATTCCATGGAAATATACACAATTAAAGATAGCTATCACTGCGTAAACTGCAAGTTCACATTTTCATGCTCAGTTAATTTAATCTTTCGCTGAACGGATCCTGGATCGGATTCGGATGTATACCAGGGATCCGCATCAGAATTAGGTGCGTTCGTCCATGGCTCACAGGGTATCTTTTCACCAAGTTTCATTAAAATCGATTCTGCTGTTTGTTTGTGTATTGTTGCTGGCAGACAGACGGACACAAACAAGCGAACAGACGCAAGTGAAAAGATAACCTCACTGAAGGAGACAGACAGATAGACAGACAGACTTATCTTACTCAATTGTCTTGAAGGCTTATTTTCTTCCTATTTTCCCCCGTTGTTTTTTTATCTTTTCATTATTCATTGAACGATTTTTTTTCAGTGTTCGTCTAGTTGTTCGATATAATCAGAGGCTTTGCTCGAAAAGAGGATGGTCAGAATCGTGCTGAAGGAGTTGTCGCTCTATACAGACTAGGCTGTGCCACGCCCTTTACTCGGCAGCATATGGAGCACGTGTTCGTATCACAGCTTGCAGGCTAAACTCCCATAGCCTTGTGGCTGTAAGGGTAATGAACTTACAAAAGGTTCATCATGTCCATGGCACGGCATGACGAACAGCGGAGCCTACCTCTTTCCTTCCGCCGTCCCAGCCTCCCCTGAAATGAATCAGGTCTCCATTTATTGTTGGGTGGACAGAGAGGGTTTTCAGGCCGTGAAAGTCCGACCTATGTGTGTTCCGATCTCGCGACCATCACCACCGCTGTCAATTACTCTGAACAGCTTGACAACGGGCATCAAAAAAAAATCTTTTTTTAAAAATCAATGATGACGTAGTTCAAGTAAATCGTCACGAGCAGTAATTCATGTCATAACTTGAACTATCAGTCAGTGAATAGAACCATACCATTCGTCTTTTTTCTTTCTTTTTGTACTCCCAGTTCTTAAAGAACAGGGAGTACTTTAGAATGGGAACGAAGAAATGCTGTCTGTCTGTGTGTGTCTGTGTGTCCGTGGTCAAAAAATGTGTTCCACTCGCTCCAGACAAAACTACTGGCCGATCTTTCTGAAAATTGTAGGTATGTCATTATGGGTCAAGGATGATGCCCGATGTTTTGGTTTACCGTTACAGCCGCTACTAACGGCTGTAACGACCTGTAACGCTTTTCTTCTTCTTTATGGAATATCTCAAAAGTACTTGGCCGATCTTTGTGAAAATTAGCAGGTATGTTCATTATGGGTCACAGATGATGCCCGATGTTTTAGTTTTACCCGTTATAGCCGTTACTAACGGCTTTATCAGCCTGTAACGGTTTTCTTCTTTATAGAATATATCAAAAAGTACTTGGCCGATCAGTCTGAAAATTTGTAGATATGTTCATTATGGGTCACGAATAATGCCTGATGTTTTAGTTTACCGTTATAGCCGTTACTAACGGCTTGTAACGGCTTGTAACGGTTTTTCTTCTTTATAGAATATCTTAGAAAGCACTTGGCCGATCTTTGTGAACATTAACAGGTATGTTCATTATGGGTCACGAATAATGCCCGATGTTTTAGTTTACCGTTATAGCCGTTACTAACGGCTGTAACGGCCTGTAAGGTTGTTTTTCTTCATGGAATATCTCAGAAAGTACTTGGCTGATCTTTGTGAACATTAGCAGTATGTTCATTATGGGTCACGGATGATGCTCGATGTTTTAGTTTACCCCTTATAGCCGTTAATAATGGCTGCAACAGCCTGTAACGGTTGTTCTTCTTTATAGAATATCTCAGAAAGCACTTGGCCGATCTTTCTGAAAATTTGTAGGTATGTTCATTATGGGTCACAAATAATGCCCGATGTTTTAGATTACCGTTATACGTTACTAACGGCTGTAACGGCCTGTAACGCTTTTTGTTCTTCATGGAATATCTCAGGAAGTACTTGGCTGATCTTTGTGTGAACATTAGCAGGTATGTTCACTATGGGTTACGGATGATGCCCGATGTTTAAGTTTACCGTTATAGCAGTTACTAACGGCTGTAACGGCCTGTAAAGCTTTTTCTTCTTTGTGGAATATCTCAGAAAGTACTTGGCCGATCTTTGTGAAAATCAGCAGGTATGTTCATTATAGGGTACGGATGATGCCCGATGTTTTAGTTACCGTTATAGCAGTTACTAACGGCTGTAACGGTCTGTAACGGTTTTTCTTCTTTATGGAGTATCTCAGAAAGTATGTGGCCGATATTTCTGAAAATTTGTAGGTATGTTCATTATGGGTCATTGATTATGCCCGACGTTTAAGTTACCGTTATAGCCGTTACTAACGGCCCATAATGGTTTTCTTCTTTATGGAAAAATGTCAGAAAGTTCTTGGCCGATCTTTCTGAAAAAATTTGTAAGTATGTTCATTATAGGTCACAGACGATGGCCGATGTTTACCAGAATAGCCATTACTAACGGTTACACCAGCCCAAGACGGTTTTCCTCTTTATGGAATATCTCACGCGTATTCAGGATAAACTGGGAGTACGTTTATATGCTTTGCATCTTGTTTATTTATACCTTTCAGTCGATCGTCTGTTTACTGAAAGTATATTAGACCATAGGCATTTGTGGAGAAACTCCCTTCCGCCCACGCCCCCAACCTCCCAATCCCCGTCCTACCCCCCTCTTTTTAAAGACCAGGTGGTGATGATGAAAAGGAGCGAGAGCGCGGTTATTTCCCTTTTCCGCGCTCTTTGTTGTTGGAGGGCCGGATGAGAGTCAACATGGCTGCATGCGCCAGGTCTTTTCAGGGTCAATGGCGGTATAATGGCTTCAGCAGGTGGTTCTTCTCACCTCGCACTTCACAAGAAAACTAGAAGCATCTTAATTGTGTATGTGGGTGGGTAAGGTGTGTGTGTGTGTGTGTGTGTGTGTGTGTGTGTGTGTGCGCCTGCGGGTGATGTTTTTCCGCCTTTTGTCGATTTCACTTTTCGATTTCTCTGTCTGTGTGTGTGTGTTGTGCGTGCGTGCGTGCGTGTGTGTGTGTGTGTTTAAACAAATGAGGATACGCACGCGTGTGCGTAGGAACACACACAGACAGAGAAAAGTGAAATCAACAAAAGGCGGGAAAACATACCCGCAGGCGCACATGTACGCACGCACGAACACACACACACACACACACACACACACACACACACACACACACACCACACACACACACACACACACTCACTCACTCACTCACAATGGTTCAGACAAACAATGAACCATCAGTAACGCACTGATTTATATATAATCTTTCTGCAGTAGCCGAATGACTTGAACTTCTGAATCCAGAGCCGAAGAGTGGTGGTGAATGTGAAATCCGCTAATACAATGTGATGTGTATAGTGCATTTTGAGGGAACGTTAGTCCATAACGCCGTGGCCTGAACACGGCGGACCTCATAGAAGTCCATTCTCTCTGCGGCCGTTGGGCTATGGGACCTTTATCCGACTCTCTCCTCTCTCTCTCTCTCTCTCTGTCTCTCTCTTCTCTCTCTCTCTCTCTCTCTCTCTGTCCTCTCTCTCTCTAGGTATTTATGTACAGCTTTCTCTCTGTCACACTGTGTGTGTGTGTCTCCCCCCCCCCCCCCCCCCCCACCCCCCCCCACCCCACCCCTACCCCTCTTCGGTTTCTAGGTATTTTGTATAGCTGTCTCTCCTTCTCCGCCCTCTCTCTCTCTCTCCTCCCCCTCCTCTCTCTCTCTCTCTCTCTCTCTCTCCTGTGTGTATTTATGTCGAGCTTTCTGTGTGTGTGTGAACTTGTGTGTGTGTGTGTGTGTGTGTGTGTCTACCACCCCCCCCCCCCCCCCCACCCCACCCCCCCACCCCCCCCCCCCCCCCCCCCCCCCCCCCCCCCCCCCCGTTTTCTAGGTATTTATGTATAGCTTCTCTCTCTCTCTCCTCTCTCCTCTCTCTCTCCTCCTCTCTCTCTCTCTCGCTCTCTCTCGCTCGCTCCGCTTGCCATCGCTTCTCTCTCTATACATGTCACTCCCTCTCTCCTTAGCCAGGCTCTCGTCTCTCTCTCAGTCTATCTCTCTGCTTCCCCCCCCCCCCCCCCCCCCGTCCTCCTTTGTGTTTTTTATTTTTTATTTCGTCTGTACTTTTTCTTCCATAAAAGATCCCCATCAATTGAGGGGAGGTAAATATTTAGAGTGAAAGTCAGCTCCCCTGTCTGACACAGTTCAATTTGTAGTCCATCTCGTCTCAATCACACTTCTCGTCGGTGTAACACAGACCGAAGCTCCCTGCACCAGATTGATCTCCGAGACATTTGGGTCTCAAGCCTTTGGACTGATTGGGCCTTCCAGCTAACCTTGTCGCTAACTAGCGGCAGGCTTTATTTGAAAAGAAAGAAAAAGAAAAAAGAAAGAAAGAAAGAAAATAAAGAAAGAAAGAAAGAAAGAAAGAAGAAGCGAAAGTTGACTGACTGAATACCAACAGAATTGTTTTTGCCTTGTAGATCTACACTAAGTATGACAGAGGCAAAGGATTGCATCATAACGATAAATTTGGCACCTGCGTACTGCTACCGCGGATGAAAATCAGGAAAGGATTGGACTTTGAGGACACCAACTGTTAGACCATTCACGTTGTAAAACAAAGCGGCGTTATTGTCAAGACGATGATATAGCATAGCTTTGAAAACGGTTGCAGAACTCGCAGAATGATTACGATCCACGACATTTGATGTGCACGTGTCACAAAAGTTTTACACTTAAAATCAAAGCAAGCAGACATACCGAAAACGCGTTAACTGAAGTGCATAACATGCATGTTAACGGAAGTGACAAATGTCCAAGAGCTGTGTTCGCAGTCTTTTTTTTTTTTTTTTTTTTTTTTCTTAAGCACATGCTAGCGTGGTTTCGTAAACATTGCAAACATCGATGTCGGAAATGCATCACTTCCGTGGAAGTCACTCGATGCAGGGGCGCTTACAGGCACGATTGATTTCAGCTTCGGAAAACTTAGCTTGTATTCGGGGTAACCAGGGCCATTTTTGACATAGGATCATTTCTGATTCTGCCCCCCCCCCCCCCCCCCCCCCCCCCCCCCCCCCCCCCCCCCCCCCCCCCCCCCCCCCCCCCCCCCCCCCCCCCCCCCCCCCTCTCCCCGTTCTTCCTCCACATCGTTATACAGACACGCATGCGCGTGCGCGCAAACACACACACACACACACACAACGAGAACACTGGTGGACCAAAAAGACAAGGGGGAGAGCATTCTGAAGTTTGACTGGCCAAGAGAGGCAAGCGAGTGTGAAGGAGCAAGAGGAAATGGAATGGCTGACAGCGCGCGCGGACAGTGTGTTTGTTTCATCGACTGGGCGCTGTAGAGATCCAGGGGTCCCTTTTGTTTTTCTTCGTGCGGTGCTGTTGACCTAAAAGAGAGTGCCCGGGACAGTGGCGGAGATTGGGTATACGTATTTATCCCCCTTCGTCTATGACGTGGGGAGCTCGAACCGACTGCCACAATGTTATTCTCTCCCTTTTCGCTCTCGCTCATCAATGATAGATGATGGGTTTCGGTTTCCGGGGAACGAAACTTCCTTCATCTTTTTTGATAAGGTAGCGGCCAGCGCGCTGTTTGCAGTGTGATGTTGTTGTACTTACCGAACAAACAGGAAGGGTTTCAAAGCTACATATTGTTACTAGAATAACTTTTAGAGAGAGAGAGAGAAGACTCTAAAGCTACATTACTCGAGCACAGAGATTTTAGGCGATGCCTAGTCCTCCAGTCAGTGTGTCCTATTCTACAAACATTCTACAACACACCAACAAAGACCATGAAAGGGTAATAGTCACAAAGAGAATGAAGCAATAGTGCTAATTATAATTATAATGTTAGTTCTAGAACTAGGAAATAAAAACAATTGTAATATTAATCATCATAACAATTATGATAAAGAGAAATGCGAGACTTTTGCTACGAAAGTTAGAGGACTTAGGGGGGAAAAAAAAAAAAAAAAAAGAGTGAGGCACAGAAGAAGAGTAGCAAGGGAGTCAAAAGAGATGTAGGGATGGGGACAAGACTTCAGACTTCAATGAATAAAGCGTTTATGGTGGGAGATGCATGCGAAAGAGCTCTTTTCTATGAGGGCTTGTTTTTGTATGAGATTGTGTTGTCTCCCTTGGAAGGGCTATCCGGTTCTGTGTGCACTTTCTTCAGATTGAAACGCCACTTCAGCTGCCTTCAGTGAGAGTTATCTTTCTTTATTTGTTTCAACGTTCGCCTGTTCGAGCTTTCGTCCGTGGGCTACGAGCATTTGTCTCTGCAAGACATTTTGGGGAAGCTTTTGTCAATGGGTTTGCTTACGACTCATGTTGGGATTAGTTCTTTGTGGGCTGCCGTCCGTGTGACACAACTTTTTTTCATAAACGAACGTACCTAGAGCCTGTCCTCCCAAAACCAAATGGGGGGAAAATACGAAGTGTGGGGGGGGAACAACGGAACGTAGGCTCAAAACTGTTCAAAATAAACGATTTTTTCAAAGTGATATTTTTGGTTCAAATTTCCTATGATTTGAAAACAAAAATTTTTTGTTATATCACTTCTTTTTTTTTAAATTCCAACGAAAGAAACAATCTCTTCCGCAGAGCTGTCGTAGTGCGCAGTACGGAAAATGATATGGTAATCTTAAAGTCCATCCACACAACTAAGAACATTTTCTTTTTCTCATGCATCCTTGCCAACGAAAAACGGTTGCTTGTCCACACTGAATTCACAATACAGTTAATGTTCAGGTCAATGTGGAATTCGAACACAAGTCAATATCTGAGATTAGTCTAATGAATGGGAATAACTTTCGAAACTTTACGAATGAAATAAATGAAACTGACATTAAAAACAAACAAGGTCCTTATCTATGTGTCCGGTTGACAAACACGATCCCAGACCAAAAAGGTCAACCTGATAGAAAAGCTTCTCAGTTGTCGATTGTGTTTCTAGACACACTTTCTATGTGCCAAATCTCGACAAGTCTCGCCAGGTTGGATCAAGTTTCGCGAGGTTGCTCAGGTCTCACGGGACGTGATCGCATACTTAAAATCAGGCCCAACAAACATGTGAAGAACGAATTACACAATATCCAGGAGAAGCGCTTCAAAGATTCACATAAGCCTTGTGCTTCCGGCAAGGCTAAAAGCCTTAGTGTAAACTCGCCATTGGTGGTGTGACAGCTTCCTTGTGGATTCAGGTGAGAATAGGGGAACAATCTTCCTACTATTAGAACGTCTTTAAACGTTTCTTGTACAGGTGGTGAAATGTGTAAACGAAACCTATTCACTGAGTGGGGTCTAACAAGTGACTCATCAAGTGCATAAATAAACTTCTCATCCTCTTCCGATATGCTTTTCTGTGTTTTGTTTGTTTGTTCTTTTTTTCCCCATGCTTGTGAACAGTTTGTTTACTTGTTTCTTTTTTTGAGTTTTTTGTTTGTTTGTTTTGTTTTTTGTCAGTTCGCCTCAAGACACCTGAAAAAAAGGTTTTCTTCAGGGTTTGGCCTTACTTCACTCCTGTTTCCCATCTCCCTCCATGGTGATGTTCTGTTGCTACGTATTCCTGTTTCTCTTTATGCAACTATGTCCAGGTTTGACCTGTCAGGATAGAAGTCCACAGGGGAGCTATCACAAGTCGATGTAAGCCAACCTATTAGAGGAGATGCTGCTCTTCTTCTGCCGACTGACTTTGGTGGTGGTGTTTCAGTAGTGAGTGATCCAACATACGCAGGGCACCCCTTACCCAGCCTCCCTTCTGAAAACAATAATAGCTCAGTCGCAGAGCCAGAGTTAGTGAGCGTTTCCTACGAGACCTTAAAAAAAATTCTTTGTATTTTCTATTATTTTTCCTACATACAAACGTGTGGAATTTAATGAAGGATCCACACAAGTGACTTCGAGTTACCTTACGGACAGACCAACAAACAGGCCGACAGGCAGGCAGGCAGAACCCCAAACTAATACCCAACACCATTTATTCAATACCCCACGTGCAGGGGACACTACAGCGGCCATCAAAGCAATTGTCCAGTAACACGGGAATGGCTGTGTAGAAGATTAGATGGATCACCCTCTTCACGGGTGATGGGGATGGTCAGTGTTGACCATTCTCAGTAGGGGGGGAGGGGAAAGGTTTAGGGGGGATAATCCCTTTATCTAGCGCCCTCTCTCGGCTCAGAAAGAGCTCTGTATGGTCGGCTGGACCAGCATTTACTCTTCCGACATTTGAATGAGACGCTGGGGGCCAGAATAGCCCAGCGGTAGAGCACCAGACTTGTAATCTTGGGGGTGTGGGTTCGAATCTCCGCCGGACCGTTTCGGTACAGGGGGATTTTTCCCTCGGAGTTAACATTGGTTCTGACTCCCATTTCCCATACAGTCCTTCAAATGAGACTACACACTGAGAGAAAAGGTCATACACACAAAACTCCACTCCCTATACAGGGAGTGTCCGCAAGAGTATCAGCCTGCGTACGCAGAAGAATGAGACGCTGTTCGAAGACGGGACTTCTGTTGAATAGTCCTGTTCTGGATCAAAAAAAATCAAGCTCTCTCTCTCTCTGATTGAACGGTTAAGCTGATTGTTAGGGGCAAAAGTTGCTTTGGGCATGTCTAGCAGCGGCATCCGTCCCATGAAAACAGCGGGGCTTTTCATTGCAAACAGAGTGACCTTTTCTCAGTTTATGGGTCAGGCAAATAGATCTTGAGATCTCAGTATTCAATGTGAAGTGTACGCCAGGATGCCGCTGGGGATGTCGACTGTCCGCATTACAGGCGCAGCACACCGTTTCGCACCCGCGTTTTGACACATTTGCTCTCTCTCTCTCTCTCTCTCTCTCTCTCTCTCTCTCTCTCTCTCTCTCTCTCTCTCTCTCTCTCTCTCTCTCTGATTGAACGGTTAAGCCGATTGTTAGGGCAAAAATTGCTTTGGGCATGTGTAGCAGCGGGCATCCGTCCCATGAAAACAGCGGGGTCACCCTCGCTGAACGCGAGCTCTGGCACATGTTACCTCCTTCGCAGATTTCCGAATATTGTCTGTTGTTGCCCTTTTTTTTCTTTCTTTCTTTCTTTCTTTCTTTTTCTTTTTTTTTTTTTTTTTTTTTTTTTTTTTTTTGGTCCATGACCACTGTCTAGCAAAGCAGTCGACATTAGAGCTGCATCAGTCAGTGTTTTTGTGTGTGTTCGTGTTCGTGTGTGTGTGTGTGTGTGTGTGTGTGTGTGTGTGTGTGTGTGTGGGGCGCGCGCGCGTGTGCTCGTGTATGTGCGTGTGTGTGTAGTAGTAGTAGTAGTGGTAGTGGTAGTAGTACTTTCATTTTTTACGTCTTTTCACAAAATTGTGTGATATTAGACCAGTGCCTGTGTGTGTGTGTGTGTGTGTGTGTGTGTGTGTGTGTGTGTGGAGAAAAAGAGAGACAGAGAGGGGGGGGGTGGGGGGGGAGAGGGTAAAAAAAAATTGAAAATTGGAGAGGCGGATGGGGCAGGGGACCTCCCCGACTCTCACTTGGGCTCATCACCACCGTGAACTCCAGCCCATTCGTCATCGTCCCCGTACAATCCTCTCCCGTGCAGCCCTGACACGCAATCTCGGGGCCGAAAGTGATGGTCACATATCATCTGTCTGCCCTCCCCTCCCTCCATGAGTCAGCGTGCTGTGACCACTGCCCGGCCTCTCTGACCCTTCTTCCGCAGAGAGGGGGGGGGGGGGGGGGATACCACCGACTGGGGAGAGAGAGCAGAGATGGTGAGAAAGGCGAAGAAGAGAACATTGTGAAGAGGGAGGAAAGAAGAACTTTTTTTTTCTCCCCAAGAGGAAGAAAGAGAAGGAACTGAGAAGGGCGAAAAGGGAAAGGAAACTGGATTCTAAAGTTAAGATTTGGGGCATTTTAGAATGCTGTTCAAAAAATTTATGATTGTATATATCTGACGCACGCACACACAGACAGACACACGCGCATGCGCGCGCACACACACACACACACACACACACACTACACACGCACACACGCATGCACGCATGCACGCAGAGGTGTGTGTGTGTGTGTGTGTGTAAGAGTGAGAGAGAGAGAGAGAGATTTTTTGCCTCAAAAGTTCTTAACGCCGCACCAACAGCTAAGGGTACACCAGATGAATTTTAAAGTGTAAGTCGATGATGCCCATGTCTTTTACTGTCGTGTATTCCAAAGTTTGAGTTTTACAACCGTCTTCAGAGAATCTCTTAAAACGGACATTCAGATTCTGTCTGTCTGTCTGTCCTGTCTGTCTGTCTGTCTGTCTCTGTGCCTGTCTGTCTGTCTGAGCAGAAATGAAAACTTCGCAGGATCAACACTTTTCTTAAGTTAAAAAAACACCGGGCTCAAAATGTGTCTGTTTATATGCATATACACATGGGTCGATGGATAAGTAAGTGGCATGTGTGTAAGCACGGCTTCTGTGACCATCAGCACGTAACGTGAATGCCAGAAGAAATCACAGCGCTTGGCAGAGAGTAAACACGGGCACTCGCATAAGCCAAAATCATGATGAGCATCAATGAGACGAGTAACGGAAGCACTGTGGCTCACAAAGGTCGTTACTTCCAGTTTTTTGTACTCCCAGTTCTTATAGAACGAAGAAATGCTGTCTGTGTGTCTGTGTGTGTGTGTGTGTGTCTGTCTGTGTGTGTGTCTGTCCGCAGTCAAAGTGTGTTACACTCGCTGCAGACAAAACGTCTGGGCCGATTTTTCTGAAAATTTGTAGGTATGTTCATTATGGGTCACGGATGATGCCCGATGTTTTATTTTATCAGAATAGCCGTTACTAACGGGCTATAACGGCCCAAATAAGTTTTTTTCGTCTTTATGGAATATCTCTGAAAGTACTTCGCCATTTTCTTATCTAAGTGACGCCAGACCTACACATTCAGGGATAACAATATTTAGACAATGTTTGGGTTCGGGAATAAGTGCTCGGGTCCAGTTCCTATTTGTCGTTTCATTCGAATGATTAGATATTGAAGATATCTTTCTCCGCAAATGAAAACAGTGGTCCGCATGTTCTTTTGAGAACTATACTTATTTTCAGTTAGCATTCACGTTTCTTTTGAGATGTAGGTTCTGTGTAAAGTAGTAAAGGCAATGTAAGCTTACTTTTTGTACTCCCAGTTCTTATAGAACAGGGAGTACTTTAGAATGGGAACGAAGACATGCTCTGTGTGTGCGTGTGTGTGTGTGTGTGTGTGTGTGTGTGTGTGTGTGTGTGTGTGTGTGTGTGTGTCCGTCCGTCCGTGGTCAAAATGTGTTCCACTCGCTCCAGACAAAACTACTGGACCGATCTTTCTGAAAATTTGTAGGTATGTTCATTATGGGTCACGGATGATGCCCGATGTTTTAGGTTACCGTTATAGCCGTTACTAACGGCTTTAACGGCCTGTAACGGTTTTTCTTCTTTGTGGAATATCTCAGAACGTACTTGGCCGATCTGTGTGAAAATTAGCAGGTATGTTCATTATGGGTCACGGATGATGCCCGATGTTTTAGGTTACCGTTATAGCCGTTACTAACGGCTTTAACGGCCTGTAACGGTTTTTCTTGTTTGTGGAATATCTCATAAAGTACTTGGCCGATCTGTGTGAAAATTAGCAGGTATGTTCATTATGGGTCACGGATGATGCCCGATGTTTTAGTTTACCCCGTTATAGCCGTTACTAACGGCTGTAACGGTTTTTCTTCTGTATGGAATGTCTCAGAAAGTACTTGGCCGATCTTTCTGAAAATTTGTAGTTATTTTCATTATGGATCACAAATAATGCCCGATGTTTTAGTTTACCGTTACAGCCGTTACTAATGGCTGTAACGGCCTGTAACGGTTTTTTCTCATGGAATATCTCAGAAAGTACATGGCCGATCTTTGCTTTGTGAAAATTAGCAGGTATGTTCATTATGGGTCACGAATAATGCCCGATGTTTTAGTTAACCGTTATAGCCGTTACTAACGGCTGTAACGGCCTGTAACGGTTTTCTTCTTTAGGGAATATCTCATAAAGTACTTGGCCGATCTTTGAGAAAAATAGCAGGTATGTTTACTATGTGTTACGGATGATGCCCGATGATTTAGTTTACCGTTGTAGCCGTTACTAACGGCTATAACGGCCCATACGGTTTTACTTCTTTATGGAATATCTCAGAAAGCACTTTGTCGATCTTTCTGAAAATTTGTAGGTATCTTCATTATGGGCGACGGATGGTGCCTGATGTTTTAGTTTACCGTTATAGCTGTTACTAACGGCTATAACGACCCATAACGGTTTTTTTTTTTTATGGAATGTCTCAGAAAGTACGTGGCCGATCTTTCTAAAAATTTTGTAGGTATTTTCATTATGGGTCTCGAATGATGCCCAATGTTTTAGTTTACCGTTATAGCCGTTACCAACTGCCCATAATGGTTTTCTTATTTATGGAAAATGTCAGAAAGTTCTTGGCCGATCTTTCTGAAAATTTGTATGTTCATTAGAGGTCACAGATGATGGCCGATGTTTACCAGAATAGCCATTACTAACGCCCAGGACGATTTTTCCTCTTTATGGAAGATCGCACGCGTATTCAGGGATAAACTTGGAGTACGTTTATATGCTTTGCATCCTGTTTTTTTTTTTTTTTTTTATTGAATATCTAATAATCAACGAGATTCGAATGGATCTCTCTCTCTCTCTCTCTCTCTCTCTCTCTCTCTCTCTCTCTCTCTCTCTCTCTCTTATGTATTGGCATTCTGTTTGTATGTATGTCTCTGTCTCTCTCTCTCTCTCTCTCTCTCTCTCTCTCTCTCTCTCTCTCTCTCTCTCTCTCTCTCTCCACAGTCCTCCTCACCCCAGTTGACGAGGTAAACAGGTGGCAGTGTTAATTGTCCGAACACTTGGCGTGGTCCCTGCTGATGGAGGGAGGAGGTGGGAATGGTTAAAGGAAGAGGTGGAGTGGGGAGGAGTTGGGGGGGGGGGGGGGGGAGTGGAGATGCACAGAGATGTAGGTGTCCAAGTGTTCGACAGCAGATAAACCATCTGCCTTTGATCCTCCCTCCTCCTCCTCCTCCACGCCTCTTCCTCCGACTTTCTGCGTCATTCGATCGACGGTCCGTCTTATCCTGCACGCAGATGAAGGACTGCCGTGCAGGGTGTTGTATGCTGTAATGAGTACTCTGTGTCTGTGTGTGTGTGTCTGTCTGTCTGTCTGTGTGCGCATGTATGCTTTTGGGTTGGTCTTTGCGCCACAATCGCATCTTTTCACCAAGTTTTATTCAACTTAGTCCAGTCGTTTTTGCGGAAGTCGCACTGACGGACCGACACACAAATCAACAAACACAGGTGAAAGCTTAGCTTACTCTGTAGATTTTCAAAGAAAGAAAGAAAGAAAGAAGAAAAAAGCAAAGAAGAAAAAAATCACCTATTCGGTGAACCTCGAAGCTTTAGCTCAGAAACGAAGAAGGAGACGTGTTACAATTCGTTCTGGGATAAACAGTCAAGAATGCCAGTTAATAACAACGAAAAGCAAGCCTGGTGAGCGTGAGTTCAGAAACTGACCGAGAGGGTCATACACTCCCCTTGGAAGTTGGGTCATCCCCCAGTCCTTGTTCTAGTTTCGTGCGCAGCGGGTTGCCTCCCCTTCCCCTTCCTCTCTCCCCCTCCTCCCCTCACCTCCACCCCCGCCTCCCCGTCTCCAGTCTCTTTCCACTAGATTTCAAGTTGTGGGTCTGTGAGCTAGACATTCAGGTCAGACAATGAACCGAAGTCCTGTGTGGGACACACACATTGTCGGCAAGTTCATGGGAACTATCGTTGATCTGGTGGCATCTTCAGAAGGGAATACTCATTCAAGCTGGCTCCGCTACTAAGCAGTTCTTGTCGTCCGTAGGGGGAACTAAGTATAGGTGGTGTCCCCCGCATGGTAGGATCTGAACAGGCACCATGCACATCACCGAAAAAGTGACTCGATAGTAGCGCAGTGTCTTCTCCAGTTTGTAGCCTCATGGCGACTCTGCGTCGACTGTTCCCGGCTGTGGACTGCTATCGCAGGGGCTTGACTTTGGTTGTGGACGGGGATCCGCTCAAAAAATGGCGAAAAAAGAAAGCAACAAACAAACAAACAAACAAGCAAAAACAAAAGCAAAAAAACGTACGTATCTTATGCTATCTCGTTCTTTAGCCCGGCCGCATGTTTGTCGGTTTGTGGCAGTAGGCATTATTATTATTATGTATGTATTTATTCATTTATGTAGATGTGCTGTGAAAGGGTTAGGGTGGACCCTCTGCTTTCATTTACATTTACTCATTCGTGGACTCGCATCCTATTCATTCCTGAGGCCACGTGTGTCTTGCTTGACGTAATGTAACGGATAATAGCATAAGACCAGTTCGCGCGCAGTAATGCCTTGTTTGTGCATTTTGAACCATCAAGTCAAAACAAAAACTAGCGGACAGATAGACCGACAATCAGAGCGAACAGGTAGACAAACAGACAGACCATCAGAGCGCGAATAGAAAGTGCTGTGTATGGGAGCATACTTGCGTCAAAAGACGGTATTAACTTTTCTTCAGGAAAACAAGATACGATCCTCGAGGAGAACAGCGAAAAGAAGGGAAAGAGGTTATTTTCCTGAGGATCACTACTAATTCCCTAAGGATTACGACTGTTTTTCCTGAAGATAATTAGAATTCTCTCTGTTTTTCCTCAGGATCACCATCGTTTTCCCCGTTTTTCGGTGGGATAATAACTGTTTTCCTTAGGAAAACGGACATTATCGCAAAAAGACAACGCCGTGAACAGGGAAAACGGCTGTGATTGCTGTTTATAACTATTTTCTTAATGATCACGACTGTTTTTCCCTGTTTTCTTGAAGACGATAAGTGTTTTGACTGTTTTCCCTTAAGATCACCATCGGTTTTGGTGGGATTTTTTTTTTTTTTTTTTTGGGGGGGGGGGGGGGGGGGGGGGGGGGGGGGTGTTTTTTTTTTTGTTTGTTTGTTTGCTTTTCAGTTTTCCATGGGATAATCATGGTTTTCCTTGTTTTCCGAAGAAAAACAGGAATTATTGCCAGGACAACAACCTGAACAGGGAAAAAAAAACGGCCATACTTGCTTGTTACCATGACCGGCGTACGTGCTTTGGTATCATAGGTTATAGTCTGTGGCGAAAAGTGGGGGGGAAACTAGCTATCGTTGTGTTTTTGTGTTGCAGGTGGTGTTCGCCCTCAACCAGACGTTGTTCCAGCACGAGGTGACGCGGGCGGGCAGGGAGCGAGCCCCCTTCACCACCGTCGACCTCATACGCAACTACAACTGCGGGGACCTCAATGACGTCATGATCACCAGCAACACGAGACAGGTTTTTTTGTGTGTCATTTTGTATGGCATGTCGACCTCGACTGACGTCAGATGACGTCATGATCACCAGCAACACGAGACAGGTTTGTTGTGTGTCATTTTGTTGGCATGTCGACCTCGACTGACGTCAGATGACGTCATGATCACCAGCAACACGAGACAGGTTTGTTGTGTGTCATTTTGTATGGCATGTCGACCTCGACTGACGTCAGATCGACTTTTTCATTGTTTTGATTTTTTTTTTTTTTTTAAGCTCGGGGTTCTGTGTATGAGGCTGTGATGTTGAAAAGTGTGTGTGTGTGTGTGTGTGTGTGTGTGTGTGTGTGTGTGTGTGTGTGTGTGTGTGTGTGTGTGTACTGCTGCTACTTTTCTCTTTACTGTATCCCTCGTCCTCTTTCTGCTTCCTACTTTTCTCTCGTATTGTATCCCTCCTCCTCTCCTCTTCCTCCTCCTCCTCCTCCTCCTCCTTCTTCTTCATCATCATGTTCTTCTTCTTCTTTTCTTCTTTTTTCTTTTTCTTTTTTCTTTTGTTGTTGTCTTTCTC
>JADBJO010000572.1:290000-335000 GCA_016801955.1 Conus betulinus
CCTATACCGCAGTATGTCTTACCCACAGATCCTATACCTCAGTATGTATTACCCACAGATCCAATACCTCAGTATGTATACCCACAGATCCTATACCTCAGTATGTATTACCCACAGATCCTATACCACAATACGTATGACCCACAGATCCTATACCACAGTATGTATGACCCACAGATCCTATACCACAGTATGTATGACCCACAGATCCTATACTTCAGTATGTTTACCCACAGATCCTATACCACAGTATGTATGGCCCACAGACTTCAGTATGTATGACCCACAGATCCTATACTACAGTATGTATGACCCACAGATCCTATACCAGTATGTATGACCCACAGATCCTATACCTCAGTATGTATGGCCCACAGATCCTGTACCTCAGTATGTAGGACCCACAGATCCTATACCTCAGTACGTATGACCCACAAATGCTGTACCTCAGAATGTAGAACCCACAGATCCTATACTCTATGTATGTGTGACCCACAGCTCCTACACCTCTCTGTGTATGACTCACAGATACTGTACCTCAGTTGGTATGACCCACAGATCCTGTACCTCAGTATGTAGGACCCACAGATCCTGTACCTCAGTAGTTATGACCCAACAGATCCTATACTTCTGTGTATGACCCACGGCTCCTATACCTCTCTGTGTATGACCCACAGATCCTATACCTCTGTGTGCATGATCCCTTATACCTCGGTATGTATGGCCCACAGATCCTATACTCCTGTGTGCGTGACCAACAGATCCAATACCTCAGTATGTATTACCCACAGATCCTGCACCTCGCTATGTATGACCCACAGACCCTATACCTCAGTATGTCTTACCACAGATTCTATACCTCAGTATGTCTTACCACAGATTCTATACCTCAGTATGTCTTACCACAGATTCTCTACCTCAGTATGTATTACCACAGATTCTATACCTCAGTATGTCTTACCACAGACCCTATACCTCAGTATGTCTTACCACAGATTCTATACCTCAGTATGTCTTACCACAGATCTATACTTCAGTATGTATGAACCACAGATTCTGTACCTCAGTATGTCTTACCACAGACCCTATACCTCAGTATGTCTTAGCACAGATTCTATACCTCAGTATGTCTTACCACAGATTCTATACCTCAGTATGTATTACCACAGATTCTATACCTCAGTATGTCTTACCACAGATTCTATACTTCAGTATGTATTACCACAGATTCTGTACCTCAGTATGTCTTACCACAGACCCTATACCTCAGTATGTCTTACCACAGATTCTATACCTCAGTATGTATTACCACAGATCCTATACCTCAGTACGTGTGACCCACAGACCCTATACCTCAGTACGTGTGACCCACAGACCCTATACCTCAGTACGTGTGACCCACAGACCCTATACCTCAGTACGTGTGACCCACAGACCCTATACCTCAGTACGTGTGACCCACAGACCCTATACCTCAGTACGTGTGACCCACAGACCCTATACCTCAGTACGTGTGACCCACAGACCCTATACCTCAGTACGTGTGACCCACAGACCCTATACCTCAGTATGTATGACCGACAGACCCTATACCTCAATATGTATGATCCACAGATTCTATACCTCAATATATTTGACCTACAGATCCTATACCTCAGTATGTATGACTCTTAGAGCCTATATCTCACTGTGTATGATCCAAGGAGCCTGTACCTCAGTATGTATTGCCCAGAGAGCGCATACCTTTGTATGTGTGGTCTAGAAAGCCTACAACTTAGTATGTACGGCCCAGAGAGCCTCCGCCTCAGTAGGTATGATCCACATAGCGTCTAGTTCTGTACTTATATTCCACGGAGCCTATAACTCAGGTGTATAACCCACAGATGCAAAACCGTATTATGTATGAATCAATTAGCCTATTTCTCAGTATGTATAGTCCACATACTCTACACCTCGGCATTTATGACACATGGAATCTATACCTCAGTAGGGTATGACTACCAGAGCCTTTGCTATAGTTTCTGTGACTCGCAGAGCCGATGCCTCAGTAGATATGACGCACAGAGTCTACACCACAATCTGTGTGAACTGCAGAGCCTAAACCTCAGTTTGTGTGACCCACAGGGCCTTTACCATGCCAGTTTAACAAGACATTTCGCAAACACATTTTTGTCAATATATCACGTGTTTTGGACGTCACCTTTGGCATGATTTCTGTTCAAAATCTGGTGTTTTACGGAGTGAATGTAGCTGTCACACTGGTCAACCCATACCCATTTTTTTCCTTGGAAAGCCATAAAAGCGTCCAGATCTTGTTTTTTTATCCCCACATTAAGCAGTATTCTTTTAATTGGTCTGAACTATTTACTTTCGTCATTTTTTGAATTTCAAGACCATCTATTTTCTTGTTTCTTTTGGTAATCCCTGTGCAAAATACCCTCAAGGGGGTTGGTGCCTGATAAAGATTTTTTTTCTTGCCACCCCATCCCTCCTCACATATAAGACAAATTCTTTCCACTAGATGTGATGGCAAAATTAAATTTAGAAGAATCTCCTGATTTATGCTTCCAACAGAGCAATAACGACATTTGCCATTAAAAAAGAACTTGCATTGATCGACAGAAAAAAGACTGCAAGAACCAGGCTTACTGAGGTGTATGGAATCAAGAAAGTTGACTTGTCACATCGGTGATATGCATCATGCATACGCCCCAGCATCTTTTGTTCCTTTACATACAGCACTCATATGCACAAAGCAACCCTTCCAACCCTTCACACTAATCTGTTTGTTCAGTGTACAAAAAGGGGAAGAAGAAGTCTCAACGAAGGCGAAAACCAGACTCCACTCTGTCGTCTGGCTTCCCCCTGCCGTCTGACGTTATATACGGTGATATACAATACCTCTCAAGAAAAAGTGAGACTGCCTCTTCTGCTTTTATTTATCCAGTCGGTACTTAATCAGATTTAATAGTATATGTAGCGAAGGAGGATACAGAATTAGATAAAGACAGATTTGGTTGAAACAAAAATTTAAAAGAATAAAAGTTATCAGACACAGGTGAAGATGTTTATCTAAAATGTCCAAGAGATACAGTAATGTTGTTAAAATCAGAAACAAAGAGGCCCAAATGATTATTGTTTTTAAAAGATATAGAAAAAGGATGAGAATTACTCAGGATGTTTTCGTTCCTGTTATGTGCCCCAGCCAGCATACATGCTCGACACTAGCAGCCCACCGAAGAGTTACAGCAGCCATTCGAATATCGGGTCATTTATTATTAGGCAACCCGCAAGAGAATACACAGCACTGCTGCAAAGTTGTTTTTTTTCACATGGTGTTCTGTGGTGACGATTCTGATTCAGAAAGCAGGACACGACCTACCAAGCCTCCTATTAAGAATGATTGCTTATTCCACGTGCAAGCAAGACTGAGTGCCCCCATCCACAGAGCACCATCTGTTTGATAGAATTTATAGATCCGTGGCTTTGAAGAGAAAACACAAGCACGAGATGCCATACAGTGTTCCTTGGGAGGGCGTTTCTTTTTCTTTCTGGAGAAAAGAGCGAAAAAAAAAAATAATAATAATAATATAACAATAGCAATGATATCAATAATGATAATGATAATAAACGGCAACAAAGAAAGGGCTAAACAGGAGATTGATCCTGGTATAGGGGGCCTTCCCCATTTTTCCCTCGAGAGGAAGGTGACAGCAGTAAAAGACCAGCGAGGAGAGTGGATTTCAGTGCTTCCAGTACGTGTTAGCATTCATTTCCAGATGATGTTTAGAACAGGACCACTTTCTGTGTTGCTGTCAATGAAGAAGTGACAATCCTCTTGTATGTTTTTTTTTTTCTTCTTCCGCTTCATCTGCAATCCATCGATTCAAGCTAATTTTGCTTCAAGCAAAAGTCAAAGGTTAATATATTATGAAGAATGTGTTCAGTTCCCTCATTTGATAATAATGGATGTCAGAGAATTGTTCTAAGTGATTGAACCAGATAAGACAAGAAATGTCAAAGAATTTGTTGCAAGCGCTGTTGCAGTTTGAACTGATTGTAGACAGTTGATGAATATTTGTTGCAAGCGGTGTTACAGTTTGAACTGATTATAGACAGGTGATGAACTAAGTACACAAAATTCATAAACTTTTGTGAAATATTTTATGGTTCTTGTACTATCATGTCTCATTGCAGTTGGTGATTTCGGAAGTTGAGCGCATGTATTACAAATCGTATGTTGCTTCATAGTTGACAAAGGCATGACATGTACTTACGTAACGAGTTATGCAGGCGTTCTCCTTTCCTTTGTGCCATTCAGAATTCGCCACAGCAAAAAAACGAGACCGCAAGAAGGATTATTCCGAGTACGAAAACGGCATCGTCGTTTGGAAGCTCTATGGAGCAGCTTGGAAGGAGACAAAGTATGTATAGTCAGCAGTGTGTATTTTACACATACGTGTACTTTAAGACATTATTATTACTTCAACCAGTAGAGGGTAGAGATGTGTTGACAGACGCAAGAACGAGGGTCCCCAGATCTTTGGAGACGAGTCTAGACACCTTCCCACAAAGTAACCGGGCCTCCTGCCCTAATATTGAGAGAGCAGTTCTAACCCTTGAACGTGTGCGTGCGCGTGTCTGTGTGTATGCGCATGTGTGTGAGTGTGTGTGTGTGTGTGTGTGTGTGTGTGTGTGTTCACATGTGTGTGTATGAGTGAGAGACTGTGTGGTGTGTGCATGCATGCGTGTGTAAAGCAGCCTTCCCCTCCCCTCTCCGCCCTGGTGCATTTGGATGTTTTGTTCTATTGCAGGAATAAAGATCAGTCCAGACAGAAATCCAGACGTAGAAAAGGGAAACACAAGAGCAAGCAGAAGACATTTAATGACCTCTGGGTCCGCATGGATAATTCCAGGTAACCAAGTTATTCAATCTCTACTTTTGTGCGTGTGTGTATGTGTGTGTGTGTGTGTGTGTGTGTGTGTGTGTGTGTGTGTGTGTGTGTGTGAATCATTCGAAAAAGAAAATGGATCAGTTTTGCTAACATATCCAGTCGACTGGAAGAATTTGTGAGTTATAGGTTTCAATGTTCTTCCATCTAATCATAGATTACAGTTTTCTTCCTTCCATTCTCAAAAACAGGGAAGTGATAGTCAGTGAGAAGCTCGGATGTCTATGTTTATAAACTTAGTGGTTTCTTGCAAACGGCTGAAAAAAAACCTATGTGGCTTGAACAGATCCTATCCCATGATCAATTTGTAGCTTGGTTGCAATCATTACAGCCCAGACGACCACACAAGGCCTATTCAGGGCTGTCGAATTCACATAGCAACACAGGAGGTTTGTGCCCTGAAAAGGTCAGATCCTGGAAAAGACTGCATCTTGAAAAGGAAAAACAAACAAAAAACAATCCATGACATGGAAGCTACACTACTACAGCAGAGAAGACTGGGCAGTGCTGACAACACCAGCCATTCAATGAATTTTAAAATGTGAGAGTAAAAAAATTGAAAAACATATAAACATAACAAAAATTGCTTAGTAAAAACCCATACAGGAAAACAGACACTATAGAAAGGACAGTTACGTCCAGATCAGAAGTTAGTGTCCATCCCAGACAGTGTGTACAACTTGAACCACCTAGTCACCACATTATGACTTGAAAGCTAGCAAGTTCTGAACTGTGACTAGAAATAAGGAGTAAAAGAGTTTAAAGACCAACGTCAGAAGCATAGTCCTCCTCAGAGGCAGAAACAAACAAAACAAACAGCAAACAAAAACAGAAGACAACAATAATGAAAGAAAGATCCCCCCCCCCCCAAAAAAAAAAAAAAAAAAAAAAAGTTAATGCAGTCAAAGAAAGTCAATGAAAAGAAGAAATTACTAGCAGAGAACTTCCAGAGGGCAAGGTAACTATTGGTCCTGAAAAAGACTGTTGATCTTGGACTACAGATACCCTGATACAGGTTGGGTATTTTTGATTTTATCAAAACAACGTAAAAGCTGACACCGATAACTGGAAAGATTATTTCAGATGCATGAGTGACTTTCTGCTTGTGTATTTACAAAGATGTTCAATCACTTGGTGGTCTTCACGTGATCAGCGAAGGATCACAACATTTTTTTTTTTTCCCCTATTTCCGCCTTTGTCCTTCAGGATAATTACTGTTTTCCCCGCAAAAATAGGGAAACCGGTAGTGATCCCAAATGATGACAACAGTAATAACCGTTTTCCTTCAGGAAAACTGTTGTGATCCATAGAGAAAACAGGAAAGCCCCTACCCCCACGGAAAAATAGTAATGAATCTCAGGGATAACAGCATAATACTTTCAAAAAAACAAGAATAATACCTGTTTTCCTCAGGAAAACGACAAAACAGCTTTCACTGGTTTATGAAGCTAGAATGTTTCAATGCCCCTGTGTTCAGCTGGTAGCTTACGATTCTTTTGCATGCCTGTGCTGCACCAACCACAAAAATTTTGCTAGAGCTCGTAAACTGGCCACAACTTGGCATGGTTCTGTGTAACAGACCAAAGAGTAGTTTGCTACGAGAACCGCATAACATCAATACAATTCATTCTTATTCATTTACATTTCAAATACGCATTGTGCCTTCATATGCCTAGTCTTTTAGTCACGGGCTATCGTCTGTTAATAACAAAGTATACTGTGCCTCCAGGCCACATTTCTTACAGCAGCAGAAATCAGAGGACGAGTTGTCTGCATCCAGCCTCGCCAGCTCTAGCAATCAGCAGTTCATCCGTCTTGTCGGAGCAGCCGGTACGCGCACCTCGACGTCTGCCAGAGATGACCTCACCTTGACCTTGTCTACCTCCTCAGCCGCTGCTGCTCGTCGTCTCGGGGATGGCAAAGCAGTGCGATACTGGACCTTCCAGCTGATGTCTGTGATTGTGTGTTGTCTGAGGATGATACTGCCTGGACATTCCTGAGGCTGCCGTGACCATCCCCCTCAGTAGTGCTCTCCCGTCACTTATTGCCGCCCCTGGAGGACAATCTTGACTGTATCCTTTACTTCTTAGAAATATGCCGTTTTGTCAGGCAGTGGTACTGACAAAAATAAGCCGATTTGCTACCATCATGCGATAAAATGTGCACTGTTGTAGCACGTTTTTCAACTTCATCTAAGCAGTTGGTGATTTGCTATGCTTTGACGAAAAAAAATTGTGAGTTACGAAGTCACTTGTTCATAATTTGTGATGGTTTGATGCTCTTTTAACGAATGTGTTTTGTTCGTTACCACTTCCTCTCTGGACGATGTGACCTCCTGGACAAGCTGTTTGCATGGACATTTGTCAAATTCTGAGGCTGACTTCTGGTTTGTTCACATGAATGAAAATATGCACATGTTTCTTTCAACGTTCCCATAGATATTTATTTGAGTCTACTCATCGTGGAAGCACATCCATGTTGTGTGAATAGCCATTTTAGTGTCCCCCTTTGAGCTGTTTTTCATAGGAAGGAGAATGTGTGTAGTTTCTCTTGTTCACACATTGCTGATGTCTTTGCTTCAATTGTTCCTTTCAGTTTGTATTCATCCTTTCCCCAATTCAGATTCCAGAGACTGCTGCGTTTTGACATCCTGTACTCTCCCTTAAGCCTATTTCAACTGTACACTGACCAGTAGTAAAGATCATCATCAGAAGAAATTTACACACAAAAAGATATCAACAAAATTTAATCAGATGAAATTTTCACAGTGGGTAAGTGACACCATCTGTTGGCAAAAAAAAACACATTTCTTATCGTTTATAACAGAATGTACTTGAATATCCGTTTCAGCAGGGCACATGCCTGGTCAGATCACGAATATCTAATGTGCACACAGAATGTGGAAATCTGTGTTGATTAAATGCCTTCAACAGTGGAAGGGTCACAAAGTCATTTCTAACTCTCGATGATGTTGTATGATATATATTGAATATTAATGATGATGCAATCGAGCCGAGTATTACCAAAGCCCTGTTCTCATGTCATAAAGTTCCGACGCAACTGAAGATTCCATTCTGGGAGTATCTTCAAGTGCGGAAGGTTCCACGTCTCTTTCTGTTCATCATTTGCCGAAAGCATTACTACCCCATTGTCAACAGTAGTTCCGGGTAGGACTAAATCTCACCATTCACCATCTGATTCAGAAGGGAACCCCACTCCGAAATCCATCACAGTCAGTGACAACAAAAGGAAATAGAGTGCGTGTGTTTACACAAAGCAGAAGTATGTCCCACTTTATTATATTCCTTTATGTCGTGTGTGGTGGTCTATTGTTACTTTTTTTTCAATGAAATGGTTTTGTTACTTTTGCTAGATGAAATATTTTATTCGTTTAGGGAGAGTTTCTTGCAACAAACTGACCTTTAACTATTCTGATTTTTTTTGCGTGAATGTTCTTTCAGGTAAGTTGTATGACGGTTTGCAGATGTACAGACTGAGTAGAAGATACTTTTTCTGTACAGGACATATTTATGTTAAGTCTGTGTATCTAAGAGAAGAAGATGGTGTACAGGAAGTATGGTGAACTCTGTGCCAGATTTGCATTGGGTGTGAAAGGTATTACACTAAGAATGACTGTGGAAGGAAGCAGTATGTTGAAAGTTTAGTGTGAGATTTTAGATCGGCCCGAAAAATGAAGAGCAACTGACTACCTCCATGAAATCTCTGTAAATACTGAAACAAGACCGCTTCTGTTCAAATAGTCCTACCATGTCTGTAGTGATTTTGAAGCCCTCTAAGCTGGGCATAAGTAATACAATAGTCAAGAAATATTTGATGTGTTCAACATGACGTTCATCACCAAAGAAACCCAACTAACTAACATATTTAAGAGAAAAATGTACCTCGGGGTGTAGTTAGTTTGTCATTAGTTTTCAATGCAATTTGAAAAATGACTAACATATCATGAGAAAAATGTACCATGGGGTATAGTTAGATTTGTCATTAGTTTTCAATGCAATTTGAAAATGACTTTTCAATGCATTTTGAAAATGACTAACATATTCATGAGAAAAATGTACCTTGGGGTATAGTTAGATTTGTCATTAGTTTTCAATGCAATTTGGAAAATAATATAACCTTGCTGAATTCTCTTACAGCTGACTTGTCACTAGCATTCATTGTCTCACAGAACACTTCAACCTTGCAAAGCTCTGTTTAAGCTAACGTGTCGGTTTTTAGCAATCACCTATCTCAGATAACAATCTAACCTTGAACAGTTCTATCCAGGCTGATCTTTCAGTTTCACAAAGAACAGTACCTTGCAGAATCCAGCTAGGCTGACTTGTCACTGACTCTCAAGAATTCCGATGACTTTAGTGAGTTCTCTTAACTCTGCTTTGGCACTTGTTTTCAGTTTGTCTCAGAGAGAAAAAAAAAACATACATACTTGCACTAACGCACAGTTCTGTGAAAGTGGTATCATCACTAGCTTTCAGTCCAACTCCAGGAATATGTAATCATGTAAACAGAGAAAATAATAATATTCCAGCACAACTGCACAATCTGTTAAACTGACTTGTCACTTATTTTCCATTCATCTTAAAGAAAAGATGCAACCATGTCTGTCTTGCAAAGCTTTTCTTTTCTTTTTCATTTCTTTCAGAGCACCGTTGGTTAGTTCAGCTTGTTTGCTGTATGTTGAAATGACAGAACAGGGGCCTGAGTCTGGTGATGAAGGTGGGAGCGCTTGATGGTGGACTTCTGAAGATATCTCCAGATTCAGTCCAATGCTTTCAATGCCTAAAGGAAGGAAAATTCTGTTCTTGTTTCAAGCCATCTATCTGTGCCAACAGTGAGACACTATGGGATTCTCCATGTGCATTCAGTCAGAGGCTGTGTTTGTCATCCATGACAATGTGCCAGTGCGAAGTTTCAGGATATTGTTTCACTGCGATTAAAAGAAGGGAATTCATATACACTTTCTTTGTAAACAAACAGAAATATTACCTTTCCATACCAATCCCCAAGGTCAAGATTCCATGCTTTGTAAAAGAAATGATGGTGTGTTCACAACTAACTGCTGGAATCAATCAGAGGGATCACAAAGAACATGTCCTGCACATGATCTCTTGGCATGCAGAGGTTTTTTTTGCTTTACCAAGCAACATTTGTCCTCACACTGTCCAAAAATTACCCGTAATCCCTACTGGGTTTTTTTTTTGTTGTTGGTTTGTAATAAGATAAATTCATGTTCCTCCACTAAAACAGGAATGATGGGAATCATTTTTACAATGGAGAGGTTGCACAAAGTTCTTTCAGTCCACTATCAAGTTCCACCAGTCGGATCGCACAGAACCGGACTCCAGGCCTCCATCCTCTCTCGACACTTTGAACAAGCCTGACAACAGCTGACAGAGCGCCATGCTCATGACGATGCACACAGAAAAGCACTTTTTCCTTTTCTATTTTCGCAGGTTGCGAGACAATGTTGTGTTGTGCCATAGCAGAGGGCTTTTTTTTGTTTTTTTTTGTTTGTTTTTGTCCTTGTTTAGAGATGAAACTCACGGAACCTAACCTACACACGTAGGAAAAGAAACGAAGCAATTCCAATGCTTTGTATCATGACTGCCTCTGTTGACCAAGAAGTTGTTATACAAACTATGAGCATATTTTATGTCGTTTTTAAAAAAAAAGGATGTAGCAACTGTCTCAAGCCCACAAAGTAAAATAGGAATGAACGCACAGTTGATGGTATCTTTCGCACACAGTGAATCACATTTTTTGCTTTTAAAACAAAGATTCTTATTCAGAGCTGCCAAGTGCTACCTCTTCGTGTAGTATTCTATGACTGTTTGTGCAACATGCTATGACTTTATTGACAATGCTATGCTGCTACTCTGTCATGAAGTGCAAACCAAAAAAAAGTTTCACAGACTCTGAGGCAGCTTAAACAATGACTGGACATTGTAGATCTTCAGTCTTATTTCATCAAAAATGGACAAGTTAAGAAAAGGGTCAAGTTGAGTAAGGAGAGGAAGAAAAAGCAAAAGAAAAATCACTGAAGACAATCACAATGTTACAACCTTATCTATTGGTTTCACTGTCGAGCCTTTTGATTTTTTTTGTACGTCGAGTCAAAACCTCAGAGAAAAACTAAAAATGAAGTCCACCGTCATGTGGTGTGCAGAGCAACTACAACTGGAAAGTACTTCCCAGTCCAAATTGTGATATCACACATGACTTTGAAATACTACACTTGCATTGTCCAAATGCTGCATTTTGTGCTTTTGATGTTTGACTGCTCTGCTCTGAAGAATGGTCATACTTAACGAATTGGTCAAAATCTCACAAGATGAATATCGCAGTAACAAAAGCGTCGATCACATGGCTCTCCTGTCCCAAATCAGAGTGGATACGATGAGACAGATGCATTATATGTGTAAAAGATGAGGAAAAAAAAATTGAAAGTTCAAGAACAGCGTCATTTGCCCTAGTCCTCCATCAAACATCACTTATGGATGACAATCTGTGTCTGATAGTAGTTTTCAAATCGCTGAAATTATATACATGCAACCAAGTTGAATACATATGGATCTTTTTGTATGATACATTCTGCTTGACAATTTTCAAAGTGATGAAATATGCATGCATACACAAAACTCGCGCGCGCAAAATGGTACTCGCGTACAACATATATTCATCTATATTCTATACACTTTAAGGTTTTTCAACATTAAAAATTTGTTTTGTACACACATGCACACTGAACACAAGATATTGGTTCCGTAAGCCTTTCAATAAGGACGGTAGCCTGAAAACTGCAATATGATGCTGAAGAAGAAGACTGAAGTGCCACAGTCAGACATCAGGGGCAATCACCACTTCCATGGTCCTGCGGGTGCAATCATTTCAGGGAGTACACTGTACATAATGTGCATGGAAAATGTTTTGTGTTACGGTCATTGACTGTTGTTGTACATGTTTTACTTTGGTAGACTTTATCGGTATTTATCTTTATTTTACTTTTGGTCTCTTGTATAAGGGACCAATTCAGATTAAATTTGATGTTCAAAAACTGAGCTGTGTGTGTGTGTGATGGTGCTGAAAGGATTTAAACGCTTTGTTTACAAAGCATGGTTTTATAATGATCGTGAATGTGCCTTACCATCTGCAAATGCCCTAATTCCTGACCAAAAAAAAAAGTCCTGCTATTCATTTCTATTCTCTCTCTTTTTTCTTTTTCTGCTTTCACCTTCAACCAAAAAAAAAAGGTCTTTCCTTCAATTAAAGGAAAGGAAAATGCGGCCAAGTTACACCTGCTAAATATATAAGTCTGGCCACCATGAATCAACATCATTATCTCTATATCAGCACAAATGCCAAGACAATGGTATGTGCAATTTGCTAACATCATTAATTATTTGGTACCATTAAACAGGAATAACTGACCATATTACTAATGACATCAAACAGAAAACCTTTCACAAGTTTCAGTCTGTGTAACTCAAGAGAGAAATGGGAAGCACAAATGGAAAATAAAGTTTCTGCTTTTAGTACAATTAACACAATTGTACAGAACTACCGACCAATGTCTTCAGGTTTCTGCACACTCGTTTCCCCCCCTCAGCACCATTTCCTCCTTTAGAATAGTAGTTTTTTAAGAACGCATGCAACAAGAGTCATTCAAAAATCCATTTTATGTACGTGTGTGTCAGCCAGGTCTCCTTTCATCTGAAAAAAAAAATACTCTCACATGCTCACACTCACTCACCCTCTATCTGTTCATGACCACAAAGGTCTATATCAGGGCTGGCTCCGACACACACTGACACATACACATCAAACACACACACACACACACAACACACACACACACACTCACTCTCTCTCTTAAACTCTGTTTGGCATTATTAAACATCCCCACCCCTCAACTACAACAGCAGTCCAGTTTGTCGTATCATTGCAATTCTCCTGCAAAACATGTTTATGATGGAGAAGAAATGTACAAGATCATCAGGTATTGGACTTCTCCCCAAAGATGGAGTATAGCTGCCTTAATGGCAGGATAAAAAAAAAAGGCCATACACACAAAACTCCACTGCCTGTCTATACAGGCAGTGTCCGCAGGAATATCAGCCTGCGTACGCAGAAAGAAAGAAAGGAAATCAGGTATTGGACATAACACTGTTCCACCATACACTGAATTTCTTTTGCTCCCGCCTTTTTTTTTTCAAAACCGACACTGAACTTCAGCATTTCACTTCTGTAAGAAAGTTTTTTTTTAATCATCTCACACAGCAATTACCACCACGCGGCAAGTCATTGTAACTTTTTTCACACAAAACAATTGTTGATCTTTCCCTCACTTGTGGCATCCACGTCAGCAACATTTTATCTCTCTTTTTTTTTTTTTTACCTGTCTCTTTACCTACTGTTCAACTGTTGTTGACAGTGAATTAGCTGTGCTGGAGTAATTTCAAGGGTGATGTCAGCAATCTGAATCTTTGAGCTCCTGTGTTTCAGCAGCCCTCACCAGGTATGTCTGTGTCACACTGCGTGTTGATTCCTCTTCTTCACCTTCAGTCCACCGCATCCCCATGGATGTACATAAGGTCACAAATGTATGCCAAAGATTTTTATTACTGGAAACTCAATGACATGGGTCGATGGCCATATTTACATATATTGAGAGCGTCATTTCTCCCAGTGGAGCATTGTCTGTCTAAGTGTTCACATATTACCTGAATTCAGGCACACCCACACATACACACACTCCTGCCTTCCCTCCACATCATTCTGCTGCTGTGGTTGAGCCATTCATGGGCTAAGTCTTCAATCTAGAGCTGTTCTTCTGTGGTGTTCCTGTTGTCTCTTTACTCTTGTACTGGTGTTGCACTGTCTGTGTTGGCTGGCTGGGTTTTTGTGTTGGCTGGCTGGGTCTCAGTGGAAGTGGGTGGGCTTCTGTGGAAGGTGCAGACTCTGCACTCCTAGCAGGGGCTTGTGTTTCTTGCCTGACGTGCTGCCGTGGTGGCTGTCTCAGGTGAGTTTTCTGCACATACACGTATGCAAAGTCTTCGAGATCTGGTCAAAAGCAAAGGAACACAAATCATGAAGTCGGCTGGTCCCTGCAAAAATGGGGAGTTCCTATGATGCTTTCTAGACACTCACCATGACAAAGTCAAAACAACGTACTCATTTTACAGGAGACCTCTGCTTCAGACTCTGGCTAAAATGTGGACCATGGCTAAAATGTGGCAACCAGATTATCAATGACATGATATCATAGCTTTCATTCCTCTGATAAATCAGAAATAACTTCATTTTTACACTCAATAATTATAGGGGTAAAGGTACGTAGCAAAGGATAGGGAAAAAAAAAACACTAAGAAAAAACTAAGAAAAACACAGGACACAAAAGGATGGATAAAAAATGTATCATCCTTTAACAAAATGGAGATAAAATATTAGAAAAGAAAAAAGCATTGAAATGTGCCAGACCAGGTATATGCATGGTCAACATCTTTAAATCCTATCTTTTAACTCAAAGCAGAGACAGTCATTTCGGCTTAATGACCAATCTTCTGGCATCCAACTTCGTTCAATGCAATGTAAAAGTCAAACTATTTAAGCACCAAAATGACAAAAATACGACAATGAGACCCAGCATCTGTGTCAAATTATGCACCAACTAAGAGACATTGATTGAAGAATGATAAGTTGTTATTCTGGGAAGATGACAAAATCTATTGTACAGTTGAACAAAAGCAATAATTCTTTACTAAAAAAAAAAAAAAAAGAAAAGAAATAGCAAGAAAATTATTTAAAAATAAACAAGTCACAAACATTTAAAAAGAAAAACCACAAATTCAGATGGAGCTCTCAACTGTGGCACTCCAGCACAGCTTGCACAGCAATGAATAATAAGCAGAAATGTGTGCACCCCTGACTTAAAAGGTCAATATGAAGCAATGTGTTCACTGAACAAGGCCAACATCTGACTGAAACTACTAACAAGAACTGTGTTTTGTATACAGCACCCCTGAATAAAAGCGGCTAACAGGTAGACACACTGCTCACCTCTCTGAAACAGTCAACAACTAGAAAGATGTTTAGTGCACTCCATGGCTAGATGACAACCAGTAAAATGTTCAGTGCATACAATATCCCCTGACAGAAACAGTGAACAAGTAGAAACATATTCAGTGCACACAGCATCCCCTAACTAAAGCATGTTCTGAGTACACTACATTCCCTGGGAACAAGTAGAAACGTATTCAGTGCACACAAACATCCCCTAACTAAAGCATGTTCTGAGTACACTACATTCCCTGACTGAAAGAAAACACAAAACCACAATTCAGAAAAACATCCTGACCAGGACCCTAACTACTGCGAACCAGACCAGTCACAACACATGCTCATGGGAGCTTGCTCAGAGCCAATCACGATCCATGACTGAAAGAGTTCAGGAGAGCTGTGTTCAGAATACATTGCACCCATGACTGACTGAGGAAAGAGTTCAGGAGAAATGTGTTCAGAACACATCACACCCCCCTGACTGAAAGAGTTGAGGAGAAATGTGTTAAAGGGAAAATGTGTTCAGAACACATCACCCCTGACTGAAAGAGTTAACAGGAAAATGTGTTCAGAACACATCACACACCCCTGACTGAAAGAGTGAAGGGAAAATGTGTTCAGAACACATCACACCCCTGACTGAAAGAGTTAAAGGAAAATGGGAAAATGTGTTCAGAACACATCACACCCCTGACTGAAAGACTTAAGGGAAAATGTGTTTAGAACACATCACACCCCTGACTGAAAGAGTTAAAGGGAAAATGTGTTCAGAACACATCACACCCCCGAACAGAAAGAGTCAAGGAACGTAGAGTTCAGAGCAAACAGCACCACCTGACTGAAGCCTCTCATCCTCATCAGCTGATGGATGCGGGCGTTGTAGAAGTCGTAGACAAACTGTGCCATCTGCGGCATGTCGGTGATGGCCATGGGGGCTTCCTGCGGGGGTTCCTGGACCTGCCGGGCAATTGGAATCAATCAGAGCACATGCTAAGTGTAATAATGCTCATGCTACAACAGTGTGGGGGAGAGCTGAGGGGTGTAGGGGAGAGGGAATATGGGTTCACATGCACATTTTGTACATGTTTCTATTCTTCAACATAACACCTTTCATAACGAAATACTATTTGTCAAGAAAGGAAGGAAGTGTGTGTGAGAAGGGAGACAAAGACTCCTATTTCCAAAGCTTAGATTACACAACATGAAGTCTGAAGAACAGACTAAAAGACAGATATAAAAACAGTCAGGCACCAGAAAACCAAAAAAAAAAGAACATGTAAGCTCAGTGACAAAACAAACTGCCTAGAAAACAAACGCAGACAAAACACAGGCACAGAACAGAGCATGGGCACAGACCAGACCTCAGACCCAGAAACAACATACACTACAACACACACACACATACTGGAGCATAACAAGCACATATCAAAACACAAACAGACCAGAACATAGGAAGACTACAGCACAAACAACACAGACAGATTAAATGCACAGATCCAAACACAACCAGAAGACGAAAGATCTGAACAAAGATGTAGAAAAAAAATACAGACAACACAGCAGAACACACATGCACACCAAAACAAACTAAACACAGGCAAGGACACAAGCACACAAAGGCCAGCACACACAAAGCAGAAAAACACGAATCAGAAAACTCTTTGACTAGAACCCAAACAAATGCCAAACAGAACACAGATGCACACCACAGGAACCTCAGTGGATAACACGTACAAATGCTGATGAGAATATGTACCAATACAGACAACTTCATACAAGAACAGGCAGAACACACAGCACCAACCTTTCTGCTGAGTGGGAAGCTCTCCGAGGGAACTAAATGTAGCTTGGTGGGTCTGGCTGTCAGCTGAAAAACGTGACAGAACACATCATTATAGCAGCTGGCCTGTTGAAAAAAAGACGGACAATGCTCATTATGTCATTACAAAGACTGCCTTGATCCCATATAGAGATCTGCAGAAAACCAAACTGCTCAAAGAATTGTGAGTTGTCTGCCTTTCTTTGTTTCATTTTTTTTCTTTCCATTCTTCTTTTCCTTTTTTTTTTTTTTTTTTTTTTTTTTTTAAAGGTCAACTAACAAGCTTCACCCTAAAACTGTCAGGAGTGAAAAGAGCACTCAATGACAGAAATCACAGGTTTGCAACTGGAGTGATGTCATGTCAACAGTTTGCCTTGCTGATGCTTATTCTTGTAAACAAAAAGCTCTGTGGAAGTTTCTATGCCGACGGCAGGCAGCTGGTTCAGAGAAAAGTGGCAAACAGCGTTCAGCTGCTCCAGGGTCTGACATTTTCCACAAATGCCTCTACAGTGGAGTGGCTAAGTGAATGAAGCACCCACACTGAAGGAAAAAGACCCCAGGTCCATGCTACACGTCTTAACACTAGGCAGATTATGTCTTCCCTTCTTCACCCAATACTGAATCAGGGATCCTTCAGACTCCCAAGAACAAAATTTAAGGAGTTTTCAAGGAGTGTTTATTTCATTTTTCAAGGCAAGAGTGGCAAGAAAATTAAACCATTGTTTTTTTTTAAAACCTCTTCATTTCTTTCTATTGTTTATGTTTAAAAAAAAAACATGGAAAAAAACATATTTGGATGATTTCAAAGCTCATGTGTGATTTGGGGACCACAAATGGGGGCAAAATAATAAAATGAAAAAAAAAAGGTTCATGACAAGAACTGTATTTGTATCATAGCAGACATGTTAGGCTCTTGAAACATGGCTTTTTTCTTGTTTTGCTGAGCTATACTAATGAAATTACAAAAGGATCTTTATATACTGTTTTACTGAGCTATACTAATGCAACTACGAAAGATTTTCTATATATCTAAACTGCTTTTTTTCAATATTTTTTCCATATGGTAGCAATCAGGCTTCGCATTTCACCGATTTTGAATTTTTCCAATAGAAATAGCAACTGATACATGCTGTTTTGACTTATAAATAAAATTTAATGGCATGCAGAATCATTTCTGATCAAATGAAAAAAAGAAAAATTACCAATCTAGTTAGTATGGATCCAGAGATATTGTACTTCTTCCACATCAACCATTGTCAAAAAAGTGACTTTGAGAAAACGGCGTTTGAAAATAAAGAAGTCAAGCAATTTTTCACACACATCTCCTTCAAATAAAGTCACTTTTTGCTAAGAAAAAATGTGAAAGTAGACAAAATGAGCACACCAAAATGGTTTCAACACACTTTCTTGAGCACAAAAAAAAAACACAAAATATGATTTTTGAAAGAAAATGGTCAATTTTCGTGCCACCTCTCTCCTGAAAGCTACTCTACTTATGCAAACAGTGAAAAAACAAATGGCAGTTTGATTTTCCTGTGTTCACGTTAATGAAAAAATTATTTTAAAAACAAATTTTTACAAACGTCGTCGCGATCCTGGATTATCGTCGACCAAGGGAGATAATTTGTAATGTCATCAAATTGATGAATTTACAAATTATCTCCCTTGGTGAAGTAGCCGATAGCGACAATGTTTGTAAAAATTTGCTTTTAAATAATTTTTTCATTAACCTGAATGCAGAAAAATCAAACTGCCATTTCTTTTTGCCACATTAATTTTTTTTTTGGTGCTGATGGCTTGATTTTCAAAGATTTTCAAGGAGGTTTGGTCAACAGAACCACATTTTATTGATTTTCAAAGGTTTTCAAGATCTTCAAATTCCCTGTCAGAATTCATGGAGTTTCAAGGAGTGTACGAACCCTGTGAGTGGTGGTCTGGATACTGGTCTTCTGCATAAACACAAATCAAGTTTCCTAGTTGCAACACGTCAAAGAACCCATAGCAACCAGCCATTGACTCTGACAATATTCAGCTGGAAAATCCACTCTGACAGGGAAACCTAACCACTGCAGACAGAAAGTGGAATTTGGCATACCATGGGGGTGCTCTTCCCCTTTGCCCTCCAGCCTCCCTCATTCTGAGGTGAGAAGTCCAAATATCAACACAGATATCTGTTTTAACCCGAAAATACTAAATCACAGAAATGCTGATTAGAGACTTCTGCCTATGTCACAACAGTCCTTCGAACCCTCCCCCCAATCCATCATAAATTTCTTGATGTATCGCCGAAAGTGGTTGTGCCTCATGGATTCCTCACAATCTCAGCTACCCTCTGGTGCAGAGATTTAGCTCCTTTTGTTACTTTTCATTGACTGAATAAATACACAACCTCCCTATCCACCTACCCAATCTCTTATGAATGTTAACTGTGTTCACTACATACATGTTGCAATCTGGCATTGCAACAAATTTTGAGTTTGTTGACATAAATGCATTAAATAATCTTGAATTTTTTTTCCACTGAGATCCAAGAGAAATTTATGAAAATGTTAAAAAATGCCACTATAATTTGAAAAAAGTGAAAAATAAATTGAGGATCACCTTTTTGATCCAGATTTTAATTGGGTTTCTTCCATGAGTTACATTTTACCTTTTCACCAGTTTTTTATCACAAACCCCGTCAGCAGACAAAACAATTGACAAACAGACAATTTACACATTACAATAACACAAGTACACAGAATTTTTAAAAACAAAAGCACCGACTTACCCTGTTAAAGGCAGGTGTGAGCTCAAAGCAGTTGCTGAAGAGCGACACCCGGGCGAAGATGTAGAGACCTAACCGGGCACGAGACATCGCCACCACCAAACGTCGGACATCTCTGCAACATCACATTCAAATAAAACACTGTTACAGATGTCAGCTCTGATAAGTAATGGTTTTACAACCTTTTTTTTCTCCTTTTACTTAATTTTTTAAACCTTAATTTAAGATTCTTTTTTCATGCTGAAAAATCAAAGAAGCGCTGAGCCTTCACAGTGACTGACACCTATGGTGCCCTGTATACTCCCAAGTTGCATAATAAACTTACAGGACACATCTTACAAAAACGTGAAGACACTGGAAGGAACAACGAAAGCTTACCGTAAATGGCCAACAGTCTTGGTTCTGACCAGCGACAACAGGATGTAGTCGTTCTGCTGACCCTGATACCTGTCCACTGTCGTCACCTGTCACATGCACCATCAACACACACAATGAAACCAGTTCTGCATGATGAATTACAAGAAAAACAGTTCACTCGCACAGCCAGCCTGAATTAACGTACCTTTACCAGGGCCCAACAACATCACCATAAGCATGCCAAAACATAGGAAATTAACATGAGAGAGATTATCCAAACTGACAGGATGGTATCAAAGGTCTCTGAATTTGAGATACTCTTTCAATGACAATCAGTAAAGATGATGATGATGCCATGAAGTTCCACTGTAGTCTGTATTCTGTGCTTCCTTTCAGAGAACATCCCAGCATCAACAAAGTCCAGGTTACACAGGTATATGAAATGGTGGTCAGGAAATCTGAGCAACACTCTCATAGATCATCCATTAAAGGGAAGAAACCTGATTGTGTGGTTTCAGGTTTCTCATTTGAACACATGGAATTTAGAAAAAACTCTCGGTAGGAGACAAAAAATCACTTAAATGTATGCCTCTAATGCGACACAAATCCACAACTTCCCAGACCACAACCAGTGAGTTACACTAAACTTTAGTTCCAAACAGATACACACATGGGTAATTATATCTAGGTGATTATATGGATCTGCTTTGTGCCAGTAAAATAATGATACAGTTGTAGCATATCATGCTCCGGTGTGTCCACAGTTAATTTCATTGCATCTTTATTCATACTACACTCATTCCCTAGCAGGAAGTTTTGGTTGGTCCTGAATCAGTCACTCACTCCAAACAAAAATTCAGTTCAGACATAACAGAATCTTACTCTTTCATAAACCATTCAATTCACTTCTCACACACAAAAAAAAGTCCATGTTCCAAATCCTTCATTCTCCTCCATCACATTACTGCCAAAGCCATTATCCCAAGATGCAAATTTCAGTGTATTAATGGTTGCATACATCCATGCTATACACAAGAGATGAAAGAGAAAAAAAAAAAACAGAAAGGGGATTCCTGTTCCCTGACCTTGTGCGGTTTCCCAATGAAAGGGTTGTTGGCGCAGCGCTGAGCAATGACGTCGCGGATGAGGTGTTTCTGGCCGTTGTAAGTGGTGAGGATGGAGATTTTCTCTGCAGGGTAGCCAATCAGCCGCATGTACATGAACAACGCCACCACGTACTCTGCTTCAGCCAGGTTCTGTCACAGTAGTTTGTTTCAAGAGTTACATGGAAAAATTAGCCTGATTTCTATCAAACCTGTAAATGTAGAAATGGTAACTGGCAAAGAATGAACACTGTCGGTTCAAGACTTTAAAAGCACCAGGCTGGTAAAGAATGGATTGGGATTTTTCTAATCCTTTTACTTCACATACATGCTGATTTGCTAATGGCTCAATCCTATTACGTATGTGCCTGTGCAGCGGACTGTTTTTACACGCACAAAACATCCTATGATCCACAGCTGTATTTCGCAGGTCCAGTAAACTGTCTTGGATTAGAAAAGCGGAAAAATCAACTCATAAAATGGAAACAAAACTTTCCCAACTTTGGGCTCGGCTTAAATTTGGTCCTGAAAAGACACAGTTCAGGAAAACCTGAATGCATCCATCATGAACCAGGAAATGTGGAAACAAGATGGACACTGCCAAGCCTCTGACCTCCCCAACAGAAAAGATGTAATGAACAGCCGCACCACCTACAACCTGATGTGAGGTGTCAGTGGTGAAAACCCAGTTTGTCCTGATCTCTCAAACTGAACATGAAATCACGTCAGAGCTGGCAGTGCTAATATGGTTTTATCTTCCTCGCTTCAGTGGCTGTTTCCACACTGGGTGCGTGGACATCAAAACATGCAAAGGCATGTACAACACACACACACACACACACACACACACACACACACACCAGTACAACTATCATCACGACCAAAAGCAACAGCAGTTACATCAACTTGCAAAAAAAAAAAATGAACAAAAATAAACCTACAAAGCCAAATATCTACAATAGCTGTCCACAGAAACACACCTAACAACCACACAATTACACTGCTTGCATTGATGCATGCATTAAATCCAACATTTAACATGCTGGCTTTCATTTTTTTTCCAACACACACTTAACATGCTTGCTTTCATTTTTGTCCACACACACACACACACACACACACACACATGCACAAACGCGCACACAAAAACACACACGCACACATAACATGACACAAAGCACTAACTTGTGTCCCCTTTGAGAACCGGCAACAAAAATTAATGACTGCTGGCTCTGTCAAATGATGCAAGCCTTCCTCCCCTTTTTTCACAGGTTATGAAAGAATACCTTCTGTTCATTTTAAAAAAGAAGCCCACTACTACAAAAGAATTTCAACTGCCCTTTCATATCAAAAACCAAAATTTACCTGATAGAAGTAAGGATTTGGTTCAGACTCTCCAATTCCATTAAAGTCGCCGACATCAATGAGCTGAAAGTCAAACATGAAGCCCGGGTTGGCCAGCCTGAACTGCAGCTGTGTGATGACATGGGGCAGGCTGCCCAGTCGCTTGTAGCGCCAGTTGTACAGACTGGCAATGCTGCAAGAGAAACACACATACTGACACTTCAGAATAAGATGATGATGATCAAGGTTATGACCTTCACATCTGGGTGTCTGGACATCACTGGTGTTGGAGCATTTTTCATCACAAAGATCAGAGAATTTTCATCAAAACCGGTATGTTTTGGAAACGTCTTCCCTCTCTGCATGTTTTTTGTATGTCTGGTTGTTTTTTTTTTATTTTTTTTTTTTCCCACCGCAATCTGAAAGCTTTCTCATCATATGAAGTCCATTTCAGTATGATTAGAGCTGACTGATATTCAAGAAAATAATGACACTTACCATATTTCATTTCATTTTCTTTAAAATGTTGCCACTTTGTTCAAAATGGGGGAACATAAACAACAGAAAAATATTGAAGCACGCAGCCCCAACACTTACCTTGCCCGGGCACGACCCTGAGCGTCCAGATCGACAGTGGGCACGCCCAGCCGCCGCACAAAGCGTGTGAAGAGGGACTGCTCCATGTTGGAGAACTTCTGGAAGGCCATGTTCTTGATGACCGGAGGCAGCTGGTGGTGATCACCAATCATGATCCAACGCTTCAGGCGGTTGTTGCCGTCCTCCGGGTTCTGAGACATTCACACACTGGAGATGGTGACATGCGATCCTCTGCCAAGCAGTCAGTATCAAATCATCTGTAATGTTTTTTCCCTTTTTATTTCTCTTTCCATTTTTTCCAGATACATGGCAGACTTAAACAGGCTCAATTTGCTGAACTATGCAACCATATGTGTATACCTGCCATTTGTAGAACATTCAAGATGTTTTCTAATTTGTTCAATTTGGCCTCTGTTGAATTAACTGTTGAAAGGCAAGTGAGTCAAAAGCCTCCTACACTCCAGATAGGCCAAAACTTTCAAGTACTTATGGGTGAAGACATAATGTTAAAAAACAAAGTAAAAATGAAAAAACTTTGTTTGCATGGACCCCTTTTGATCCCCTGAGAAATGAACGTCAAAAAGCACCAAAAACTCATGGAAATGGAGAGCACTTGTTGTTATGATTCTGAAAGACATGTCAGATTCACTGGTAGTAATACTGTTAATATAGACTAAACATGGAAAAAAAAAAAAACTATCCATCTTTAAACTGTCACTCCAATTTCACATTTGTCCTATGACATACAGGCTGGGTGATGGGGGGTGGGGTGGGAGGGGGGGGGGGCCCTCTCAAACCCTGTCTACTTAAAATCATTGACAAAGTGTGAAGTGAGGGATGGGGGTGGGCAAAAAACAACAAAACCTCAAAACCCCCAGTCTATGTAAATCACTGACGAAGTGTCAAGTGCAGGTTCTCACCCACCCACCCACCCACCTTCCACTCACCCATCCCTCATCCCCTTCCGCCCTTCCTCCTCTCCTCCTTTCTGATTTCAAGTTGTTTTATATCAGATAAGGTTTGGGTCATTTCACTTTTATTCTTCTTCATGGTTTGGTCTGTCTGTGTGGACTGATGTATACTTCTGCTGACTGTTTTGTCAGACAACAGAGATGCTGCACACATTACATTTCTGTATGGACCGAGACATACTCCTGAGTGTAGCAGTCTGTTCTGTCCAACAACCCCGATGCTGAAGAGACTGCCTGTCTGTCTGTTTAGATTGGTCTATACTCCCGTCTCCAGTCAGTTTAGTCACACAGCCCTCGTGCCTGTGCGGTGTGCCCACTAACCTGAAGCAAAAGGGGGATGAAGGTCTCGATCTCCAGAATCTGGGCAGCTTCCTCCATCAGGATGTTGTCAAACTGCACATATGTTCACCATGTGACATTCAAAACCATCAATCGTATTCTTTAAACCTACCTAGTTTGAAATGATGACTGGAAACAAGAGATGTGTGTATGTACACACACATGTATACATACAACAAAAATGACACAATCACATATGTGCACACACACACACACACACACACACACACACACACACACACACACACACACACACACACACACACACACACACACACACACATCACACTTGGTGGAAAGGCATAAAACTAAAACAAGCAAACTGAAGCTCACTTCCGTTCAGAATAAATAATTGCTGCCTCAAAAATAGGTCATGTTCTTTTTTGATTTTTTTTGTTTTGTTTTTTTTGTTTGTTTTGTTTTTTCAGTCACAACCTATAAAAGGCTTCAATCCTTTATTTTCTCATTAGGGAGATTAACCACCATCCCACCACCATCCCCCCACCTCCCCCAAAGCAAACAAAAACAAAAAGAAGGGAAAACTTACCTGAAATCCCACATTGACAAGATCTCGACGTTTGAGGGCAGCATGGGTACAGGTCATGGCGATCCACCTTTTTTTTTGGCTTCTTTCACCAGCAGATAGTTTGCACGATCAGCCCCACTTCTCAACAGCTCAAAAAGGCCCGGAACTCCTGGAGAATGTATTTACATATTTTCTAATTCAAAACCAACATTTCTTTTCTTCTCACCCTTCTTTCATTTTAAAAGATTTTCATTACCAAATGTTCTGAGCAACAAATATAAAGAGTAAAAGTTCCCTAGGCTGTCAGATTCATTTTGTGTGTATTACATACGAACATATTTCAAAATGCATGTGCCAGCCATACAAACGCACCCGCAGATAAGAAACAAATGCTGTCTCTTTCATGTTCAAACTCTTCCCAAATAACCTGTATGGTTAAAACTTTTTTTTTTTTTTTTTTAATTTTAAACCCACAGCGATCGATGGATTGTCAGGACAGAGAGCAACAACTGATTGGCGATTTAACCAGCTGCCGCGGCACAGTGGTTTGCATAGCAGATTCCTGGCTGGGAAATTGGGGATTCGATTCCCATCAGAACGATTTATAGCTGTGGGATTTTTCAGCCCGGGACTGGCTCCTACCCTTCATGTTCTGCATTCATGATGACTTCACTTCCAATGGCCTCTCATTGTGTGCTTTGCCTGTGTCCGCAAATCTATGGGGGCATTGTAAGATGGACGTGGTGGGGCCCAGAAGGGGATGATCAGTCACGCTGGCTCCTGAACTGGGCAGTTATTATGGTCAACTGGGGATCAGTTCGTGGTGTCCTTCATATGTTGGATCAGAAAGGCACCACTGAACACTACCATGTGACTCCACAGCAGTGCCATGTCTCCTCCGGTGAGTTGCCTCAAGACAACGTTACACACAACTCTTCCAGTGGATTGCCAGTGGAAGGACTGTGATAGGACAAACCAAGTTGGGACTGAACAAGCCAGAACGAGCAGCATGGGGGTAATGCCACTAGAGAGCACTAGAAAAGAAAAAAAATAAAACAGTTACAACCTATCTCCGATGTGTGAAATAAAGGGAGCCAGTAGTTACAGGTTATTTCAAATACCTTTTACAGCACTGGCAAAGGACACATTTGTCCCATACGTCCCATAAGCGATAAATAGGTATCAATGTAATCATTTTTCAACATTTTATTTCTTTCTCCTTGTCCTTAATTATACCCAATATTTAGACAATAAAACAAATCAAAATAATAACAGATATCAGATGATCCATAGTACATGAAAGTTTTAATGGAAGTATCATGTCAACCATGGAAAGTCACTACAGGAGTCTGAGCACTATTGTGGCAATACTGTGGATAGATTGAACTCCCTTCCCTCCCAAATCTCTGATCACCCAGCACGTTGTTCTCTCACAGCAGGAATAAGGCGCTAATTTAGACAGGTATGTATGAGAGAAATTCTTGGAATAATCTTGCATTCTAAAATCACACACATCTGGAGAAAAAAACATCATGTCTCTCTGCACTGTCCAAAACTGTGCTGTTCCAAAACTTTCCATAACAAACAGCCACAGTAATATTAAATCCAGTGGCATGCTAATTCATACTATTCATTCTCAATCCAAAAGGAAAAAAAAAGAACAAATGGACCCAAAAGAAAAAAAAGACAGAGAGAACAATGACATCTCCAACATGCTCAAACAAATGTGAAACTGCCTGGCAAAACAAACAGGAGACAGCTCACCTAAGATATGATCAGGCGAGCAATCTGCATTTTGGTTCAGTTTTTTTTTTTCTTTTGTCTTTCCAATTTAATACTGAAACTGTCTCTAACACTGCTGAACCTACATGAAGACATTCAACCTTATTCTCAGTTTTTCTCCATCTCTTCCTGTGTTTTTTCTTGCCTGTTTCTCTTTGATCAGTTTTTCCTGGAAGTCTTTCCGTCTTCATTTTTCTAAACACTGATAATAATTGCTGCACATGAAGCATATGTATCCTTTCAGTCTAAAACAAAAATTAACAAATAAACAAACAGCTTCAGACCTCTAGCTGGGTAAAGATTTTGCGGATATGTCTGAAGCAGCCATCAGCGATGTCCATGTCCTCCTCAAAGCTCTGCCCATGAAACAATGGCTGTGGGGCGTTGTGTCAAAGAACTTGGTGAAGGGAAACAACTGTCGGATCTGCTTTACTCCCCCTTCCTGATATGGAACACACATGGAAGGTGAGAAAGCATGTAGTATGGACACAAAGAGAACGCTCAGAGAAAAGCAGAACACACTCGTACAAAATATGAACACTTCCCTATACACTACAGCTGCCCTTTGTTTTAGCTTATTTGATAACACAGAAGGCTGCTGATCTCCTAAATATCACACAGCTCTACACCTGTATGCCAACTTATATCTTTTGATGACTCCAGCAGGTATCACAGTGTAAGAGCGCCTGTTTATGCATTCAACATCCATTCTGCACTCATTCCATGCCATTCTGTGCTCCATCTGAGGAAATAAGTGACTGCCTGTTCCTGATTCATTTTCAATGGTTTGAATGTTGTGTGTCTTGCCTGACGAAGACCAAAGAGGTCAAGACGCATGGTGTTTGTTTTGTAATTTGTTTGTTCTTTCGTCTGGTGGTACAGTAATTTTTCTTCTAATTTTGTTTATGCTTCGTAAAAACAAGGCATTTACTGGACAGGTAAATAGAAAAAAATATAACTAGATTTGGGCTGATGGGCTGCTACAGGGAAAAAAAAAAAACAACTGTACACACACACACACCTACATCACTCCTTTAATGAATGTTTTCAGATTCATTTAAATAATTCATGGTTACAAAAAAATAAAAGCAAGTGTTCCTTGTCAACTGTACAACCCAAAAAGGAAAAGTTGATTTGTAGTTCATACAAGCGTCCACGCACACATGCATGCCCACAAGCACATACACAACCCCCCACACACACACAGTGATGACAGAGAAACATACCTTGTCTTTGTAGGCCTTCACTTTACTTTGGAACTCCTCCCACCTTGCCAGCACCTGCAATATGTATACCACTGAGACAGTGAGCATGTGTGTGTGTGTGTGTGTGTGTGTGTGTGTGTGTGTGTGCGCGCGCGTGCAATCTGACACCAGGTCTCCTTCATTCTCATTTCCCTTCAATACATATCCCTACATCAACAGACTACATCTGGGCTAAACCATGATTTCATCAGAGGGGTGGGGAAGGGGTGGGATGGGGTAGGGAAATTATCAATGAAATCTGATTACTACCCTGTAACTTAAATCTTATCACAAATAAGTTTCACTTGACAGTAAAAAATATTTTGTAACATGTATTGTAAAAATGATTGATTTGACCAGTTCCTCTACTTGACTGCCCCTTAAGTATACCAGCAGTCTCTGTGTAAATCTAACCCTTGTACTATGCGACATAATGACATCAATATTCTGTGCACAGGCACATATATGCATCCACATATGCACTCTCTCACACACACACACACACACACGCACACACACACACACACACATACTTATACATATGCAGTGTGTTCAATCATATGCATGATCATAACTGAAAACAATCAAATGAGTACATGTTTGCTTGCTCTTTGTGTTAAAAAAACGTCCTTTCAACTGAACTAAATCCAAAGTGTTTTCCTTATCTGGTGATATCTTTCGGCAGCAGTAGTTTGGACAGGAATACACTGGGTGAAAAAAAGACATAATCCCTTATACCCCCACACCCATCCCTTTGATATATATAAAGAGAAATACCTACCTGATAGAGAAAGAAGTAACCAGCTGTTTCACAGGTGTAGGACATGTCCCCACTGACACCCAGACTCTCTCCTGCAGGCGTTTCACCTCATCCAACAGTTCAAGTCGCAGAGCCAGAACGTAGTTCACTCGACCATACCTAATCACACACCCAGGTTCATATAATTGATATAAAATGAAAATGTTTATTATAAGTAACACCAAGATATTCATAGCCATAAGAAGAAAAAAAAAGTAGTTCACACAACCCATACCTAAGACAACATTCAGATTCATATAAATTAAACAGAACATTAATGTGTATACATGCAACAACACTGACATTCAAAACCATAAGAAGAAAAAAAAATTATATGGGGCACTGGAGTTTCTTTATTTTAAGAACAGGACCACCAGTTTCAAGCACTGGTTGGAAATGTCAGCAGATCTGAGAGCGAAAAGTTGGCAGATTAGAACGTCTGCAACGTGTAGACACATTATCAAAATGCAGGCACAACCAGATCTCTACTTTAGCTTCTGTACTGACACAGAAAATCAGAAAATCCAGATCCACAAGTCATGCATCATAAAATGGCAAACGTCAAATCTGCAGCCTTCTGACTGACAGCCTGGTGCTCTCATCACTCACAGACCTGTTCACCCTAAATCTGCTTTTGGTGTACTTTTCAACCAACATGGGCGTATGTTCATAAAAGTGTATGCACATATCTTCCAAATTTCTGCTGAAGTGCAAGAGGGGGTCAGGGGGAAGGGGGGAGGGGGGAGGGGCATTTTTGCCTACCAACAGTGCCACACAGCAGAGGGAAAAGAGATACTGATTTCCCAGCAACTACAGTGGAAACACGTTCTCCCAATGGGTAATGAAGGACTGACTGAATCACTGAATAAAGAATTAATCAAGTCTGATTCATCGATATACTTAGGCACAAATTCATGTTCTCTTGCTGTTTTCATTTTGTTTTGTTTTCATTTCAGGGCCTGTAGTCCCTGTTATTGTTCCAACCCAGCAGCATATTGCCGAGAACCAACATGCATGGGAGTTAGCAAGAGCTGACCACCAGAAGTGTGATTATAACTCAAGAAGTTTCTCTCTTGATATTTTCCCCCTACTTTTCTTCTTCAGTTTGTCATATTCATTGGATTTTCTAAACACAAATCCATTGAATATGACAATCTGAAGAAGAAACGTGTGTACAAAATATCACATGGCTAAAGAGATCCACAAATCAGCTGTTCCGCCAAACGACCAGTACAGCCATATCAGAGAACCACTTCACCTGCTGAAGTCTTTGTTGGTTTCCAGGGCCTCCTCCCCATGACCCAGACGCAGCAGGTGACGCTCATCAATGTCCAGAGCAATGATCTTCTCAAACAGCTGGTTCAAGGCCTGACAACAAAACACCGCTTGCATGCTTCAGCACAATGAAAAAGAATGCAGCAGGGGTGGAAAATGGTGGGTAACCAGAGGAAGGTAAGACACAAACATGTACAAACAGGAAGACAGACACAGATGTACAGACTGACAAGCACACAGATGTACAGAAAGGTATGGACAGGAAGACAGACACACTGATGTATGCACTGACTGACAGGCACAGAGATGAACCAAAGTGTACAGAATGAAATACATAAACAGACAGGAAGACAAGCACGGAGATGCACAGACAGGAAGACAAGCACAGAGATGCACAGGCATGAAGACTGGCACGGAGATGCACAGACAGGAAGTCAGGCATTAAGATGTACAGACAGGAAGACAAGCACAGAGATGCACAGACAGAAAGACAGGCATAGAGATGCACAGACAGGAAGACAGGCACAGAGATGCACAGACAGGAAGACCGGCACAGAGATTAACTAAAGGGTACAGTCAGGAAGGCAGACACAGAGATGTACAGACAGGAAGACAAGCACAGAGATGTACAGACAGGAAGACAGGCATAGAGATTAACTAAAGGGTACAGTCAGGAAGGCAGACACAGAGATGTACAGACAGGAAGACAAGCACAGACAGGAAGACAGGCATAGAGATTAACTAAAGGGTACAGTCAGGAAGGCAGACACAGAGATGTACAGACAGGAAGACAAGCACAGAGATGCACAGAGACTGAGAAGAGTATAGATGGATAAGCACCTATAGAGACTGAGAGAAGGATACAGAGAGGCAGAGAAGGGTACAGATAGAAAAACAGACACAGAAATGGAGAAAAGGGTATGGATGGGAAGACAGCCAAACAGATGGGGAAAAAAGTACCGACAGGATGACAACTACAGACATTACTGAAGAGTACAAACCAAAGACAGACACAGAGACTGCAGAATGATACAGAAAGGAAACAGACAAACAGATTATAGAAGAGTGCAGACAGATTGGATGACATCACACAGACAAGAAAGAAAACAGACAAAAAGGCTAACATGCAAAATCTTCGATGAAAAAAAAAAAAAGACAAAGGAACAGATGATCACAAACCGACAGACAAGGTCAAAGAGCAAAATCAATCCAAACCAATATTCAATTGCTAACAAATCTGATCAACAAGAAATTAGCAGCATAAGAAATTTGCAAACAAACACAAGCACATGATCCATCATAAAGAATCTGAGATGATAAACAATTAAAACAAGTATCTGCATAATGCTGCTTCTTGTCATTGTTATACATCCATTTGTATATCACCCAAAAACAAATGAATGAAAAAATAAAAACAAGTATCTGAAAAATGCCGGGTTTGTTTTTCTTATCTTTGTTATGTATTAGTATATCACCATCAAAATCAAAATAAAGTTTCTGTGAACACTATTTAAAGTTCTCTTTCTCTTTTGTGTCTCTTCAAGTCCTAACTCTAAGGACTACCACAGCTCTTGGCTTTTAATGCATAATTTCCCATCAAGTATAGCCAGTAGTAGTCTCTCCTACAGTTTCTCTCATGCACACACACATATAATTTACGAACAACCTCAACAACAACAGTGAACTGCATCCCTGTATGCTCATTTCTCATTCTCTGTTTTTCTCCTCCACATCTACCCTCCCAGTCCCCCCTTTTTCTCTCTCTTCATCCCCCCCCCCCCCCCCACCTGGTTGGAGTGTGTGACGATCAAGGTGCGCTGTTCAGGGAAATTGTGGTAGATGTTGGAGATGACCTGGACAGCCACATCTGTCTTGCCTGTACCTGGGGGGCCCACCACCATCGTCAGTCCTGGCTGCATCCCCGCCTTGATGGCTTCAATCTGGCTGGCGTGAAGGGGATCATGTTCCTGCAAAACGCAATCACCCCCATCAGGATCAAATTTTGATGAACACAAAGACACCATTTTGTGCATGAATGTGCACCCTTTCTCTTCCTCCAGCCTCCTTCCCCTCCCGCCTCTCTTCTGCATCAAGAATTGTACCTGGTGGTATAAATCCCCTCTGGTCTCTTTTCTCAAACCTTTTCCAATGGACACAGTGTACAGACCTACTTGGAAACAAAGCTCAGCTTTCTGCATTGGCAAGAGCTGAAATCTGAGAGCATATGTGTGTCAAACATCTACTGCTCAGCAGTCTGCAAAGATTGATGTCTGCGAGGGTGCTTGTAAAAACACACACACACACACACACACACACACACACACACACACACACACATACATACATTTACCCCATCTGGAAGTACCTGTTCAATAATCTGCGAGGACTGAACTTTGTGTGCTCACATATTAAAAGATGTACCTGGAGCTGCTCAATAATCTGCAATGACTAAGTCTGCATGCACATAATGGATGTAATTATGTTAAAAGGTCTATCAGAGAGGCACTGCTCAGTAATCTTAAAAGACTGAAGTTTGTATGTACAATGTACATCAACAGACTTGCCAGGGAGGTATTGCTCAGTAATCTTTAAAGACTGACGATTTGGCAGCATACATGCTGAGAGATGCACCAGGTAGCTGCTGTGCACATGTTAAAAGCTAACAGGTACTCACTTTCTGGGCTGGTTGTAGGGGTAGGTCCCCTGTTTGGTATTCGGTGTGGCTCCACCTCCAGAGCCTTAGCAGTTTTCGCTTCGTCGCTGTCATTCTGTCGCTTCACCGAGCTCCCCTCAGCTGGTGCTTCATCCACAAATTTCACTCTGCAGAAACAGATGAGCAAGCTTGTGTTAAATTCATTAGGATCTAAAGTTACCTGAAGTTCTATATAAATTTCATACAGAATGGGAAAATGTTCATCACATGTATTTCCTGTAACTAATGGTAACACTTACATATTTGTAGACCAAAAACCGTTTAAGTTCACATGCACTTGCTGTTGCTAACTTATACATATATCTATATATATTAAAATCACATCAATTTCACAAACACCTGCCACTTACAACATCGGTTGGTATCACAAGTGCTTGATTAAAATTTGGCTGATTTCACTGAAGCTTTTATGTGCACAACACTGCAGAAAATAATGGTGGGTGTGGGTGCCTGTGTATACGGAAGACAGTTGCATGCAATTAAGATGTCAGTAACATCAAAGATATGACTGCATACCAAAATCCAACAAACATGGATATGCTCAAGTGTGGGCATTAATATATAGACAGACAGACATACAGACAGATAGATACTGACATAGCTGCATACAAATATATTTATATATATATATATATACATATATATATATATATATATATATATATATATATATATATATATATATATGCATCTGTTTGCTGAATGTGTGCACCAGTGTGTATGCATGCATGCGCACAAACATGTATGCATTAGCGTATAACAGTACAAGTGCACTGATGTGCATTGTCACAGCTAGGTAGTGTGCAAAAATTTATGCATATCTTTGTACATATGTGTGCAATGTGCACATAATTTAGAATCAAACAGCATGTTCTGTACTTTAACTTCAGTGTTTGATATTCTTTTGATTTCAATGTTCCATAATTTCTGTGATGCTAATGTTTCAAAGCTTCTGTGACTTCAATGATCTATAATTGTTTTCCCTTCAGTACTCTGTAATTTCTGTGATTTCCAAGACCTCCACCCTCTATAACCTTTGTTTTCAGTGATCTATGACCTGCCTTCATAAAGCTTTAAAATCATTGACTTCAATGCTTGATGATAATTATGACTTCAAATGATTAATCATTATTATGACTACTAAGCTTGGGTATTACTATGACTTTACTGATTGATAATTACAACTATTTCAATGCTTGATAATTACGATGACTTCAATGCTTAATCATCATTAGAACTACAAAACTTGGGTATACTATGACTTCACCAACTGATAATTTCTACAATTTCAATGCATGTTAATTTACGATGACTTAAATGCTTGATCATTCCTATGACTGTAATGCCTGATAACTAGTGTGACAGCTGTTTCTCCATGATGTCTGTGACCTCACTTGAAGGGGGGATCTGGAGAGTGGCGCCCAATGACGTCCACCTTCGGCCTCTCTGGGAAGCTGGCCTTCAGGTGGTCCAGGGTCAGGAAGGTGTCGTTCCAGTCCAGCCGCATCATCTCCTTGTGCATTCTGCCCACAGACATTTTAGCAGGTCAATACAGTGAAAACTACAACAACAACAAAAGCAAAAAGAAAATCTGTAATCAAATAAATACATTTTTCCTTTATCATCCTGTCCACAATATCATACTGGCATCCCCAGCATCTACACTCCCCTTCAGAAATCCCAAGCCAGATGGTCTGGCCACATCGTCAGAATGCCAGATAGTCAACTGCTGAAACAGTTGCTGTACAAAAGAACTGAGTCAGGGCAAGCGCAAAGTTGGGGGGCAGAAGAAAAATTTCAAGGACTGCCTCAAAGTCTCCCTCAAAGGCCTGCACATCAACCTCAACATCTGGGAGTCGCTTGCCCAGGACCCCCAACCTGGCGAAGCAGCCTCACAAAGGATGCATGTACATCAGAGAAGAGACACACACAGCAGAAGCTGAGAGAAAGCGAGCCGCACGCAAGGCTAGAGCTACCTCCACCTCCATTGTAGCACCCACCCACATGTGTCCCACATGTAAGCATGCCTTCCGGGTCCAGATTGGCCTCACCAGCCATCTGCGGACCCACACTCAGCGATCTTCCATTTGAGATATGGCGATCAGCGAGTGCTGAGTAATGCTGCGTGATCGCGATACCGATCAGCGAGTGATTGCGATACCGATCAGTGAGTACAAGACGCTAGATCGCAATCCCGATCAGCGTGTGCTAAGACGATAAACTTCTCACACAAAGGAACCCGTGCGTACTAGAAGTGTAAACTTTGTGCGCTAACCGGGTAAGGGTACGATAAACCTCGCACCCAAACCAAGTACGAGGCGATATGGTGGAAAACACGACCAGCAAGGGGGGAAAATGGTAGCCGAGGACTGGCGAGTGTTCGATCGTTGAGCAGAATTACCTGAGCGCATGGAGAATAAAAACACGCAGAAGCCCGTAAAAGGAGTTGAATGTGTTACTGAAAGGCAACAAAGCACACCGAAACAGGGCCAATGGAAATGGAACTGAAAACAAACTCGCGAGAAAGACAAAGGCGCAAGGCAAGGCAATACGACGATCAAACAAAGTTGCGAGGATCATGACGAACGTGAAAAGTATTAAAATGCTAGCCCACCAAGAGCCTCATGCCTCTTAGTGTACTAAGGGTTTAACGCAAGCCACAAGTGAACAAGTAAAGAAGCAAAACACAAGCAATCTTTGCACAAAGGCAGAAGTGTAGGCAAGACAAGAGCACAAGACTTATCTTGCTTGGGCGACAGGCCGAAGGCGAATAAGGTAGAGGAAGCTAACACCGGCTTCTTCCGTTGGCGGAAAGTAAGTAGGGTGGGCGTCACATCACTGTCTTATTACTGCATTAGCCACAAAAACTTCGGCCTGGCAGAGCTGACTAACTGCTGTGGAATGCTATGGTCTGACATGACATGATATAGTATATGACGCCAAATGAAGTCATGGTCATCTTCAAAACCGAACGACAAACAACACCTGGTCAATACAGTATGGACTACAAAACAATGAAATATTAATGTTAATAATGATAGTAATAATAATAACAACAGCAACAACGAGAATAACAACAATGAACGAAAATCTGTAGTTTAATACAATCCTCCTCAGGAGGCCTGCCCGCCTTTTTAACACCGATGCTGTCTTTTCAAATTTTTTCTTTTGAACATACTGAAATTAAGTTCCCATGAAAGATGTCCTTTCTCTACAGACCCAGTTTTTAACCACTTATGCATGACATTATTACATAATAAAGCTTAATCCAGATTAGGCGTGGTGACGGTGATGATGGTGGTGACAGTAATATCAGTGAAAAGCACTGGCAGTTATAACTGAAATCATAGCAGCAGCAGCAGCAGAAGCATCATCATCATCATCATCATCAACAGTATAACAATAATTGCAGCAGGGGTGGTGGTAAAAGCAGCAGCAGAGCAGTACTTGCTAGCAGAAGCAGCTGTAAGAGTAGTAGTTGTAATTGTGATCAGGGCTCTTGAGCTCAATATTTCTTGTCCTTTCCAATTGTTCTACCTTTTTTATGTACATTGTTACAGACTTGACCAGCTCATTTGCAGCTATTTTCTTTCAATCTCAAGCACACAAAAAAAAAAAACACTTCAGTGAAGCACTCACAAATATTTTTGTGTTTTAACTTGAACAAAATCTTTAAAAAAAAAAACACATTTTTACACCAACTAGTTATTTCACCATATATGATGACGCCACCTTTCTACAGACGCAGTTCTCGTTTTCAAACTGCTTCATCTCTGCAGCTATTGACAATCACCATTTGGTAAAGCAAAGCTCATCATACATACTATCCCTTCTCTTTCTTTTTTTTTCCCAATAATTTTGCAGTCTAAAAACAAACACAGATAAAATGATATTGAGTCAGTCTGTTCAATCCAATTTTTTGGCAGCCTAAAAACAAAATCAAACAGTTGAAATTACCTTGGGCCCATCTGTTCAATCTTTTGTCAACAATGATTTCAAATCAACTGCAGTCCTGTTAGAAGTCCCCCCCATGAGAGTGAAGGAGCCTGCACTGTGACTCACCTGGAGTAGTGTGAGCGGCGTCAGGATTGCCGTAGCCTAGAATCAAGTCATGCAGCCAGGCTGGAACCACACAGTTGGTGTTCATCAGGTCTCGAATCGTCTCCAGCACCGCTTTGAAGTTGTTCTCTTTTGGCTTGCGGCGCAAAATCACATTGAAAGTCTCGTACACATCCTGGAAAATTAATCCACAAATGATAAGTTCAGAGAATAATGCTTTTGGTTCACAAAATTTCTACCATGCTCGAGTTCTATACTTTGTATTCATAGCATCCTTGGAGCGATAAAAATAAATCCATGTTGTTTCATCCGACAGAAACTAAAGCTGTTGACATAGGTCTTCTTGTAAGGCATAAAATTCCAATGTGGCCAACAGCATGAAATACTAAACAGATGAAAACAAACACAATGAGTTCCACCTCCATAATCAGACAAAAGTACACAACCCAGTGCTGCTTAAGTACCCATCAGCCAGGAGACATGCAAATTAAACTTTCAAAAATTAAACAAAGCAAACATCTCCTTGTTGATTTTTTTTCTCTCAAAGCATCACATAATCTTTCCTTGTCAATTCTATCAACTCATGATCTCACCATCAACCTCTTTCTTTTTTTCACTTTTTTTTTCTTTTTTTTTTTTTTTTTGCAAAGCTGTTCTTTCAACATCATATCACAAAGTCTGTTCAGTGTTGCAAGAATCCATCAATATTGCCACAGGCAATCAATCAAGACTGATCAATCAACCACTTCTTTGTTCACTACATTTCTGCTATTGAACATGTTGGATCAACTTACTAACAAAACGAATTCATTCCTTACCACTGAAGTATTAATGAACCAGTTCCACTAATCTGTATTCTAATACATAACTATCACAATATTACAGTTGACCATTAAATACTAATCGTACTCGGATCTTTTTCAATAACGACATGTGATGCAAACACAGATTCAAAAGTACATGGCAGGTTTCGAGCACTTTTTTTTAAAATTTCATACCCTCACACAGGCACAGCACCATTAAACACAGTATGTTTGGTCTGTTTTTGTTTGTTATGTATGGTCCTGTTTGTTTATGTTTGGTCCTGTTTGTTTGTTGTGTATGGTCCTGTTTGTTTTATTTATCTGTCTGTCCACAACAAACCGGAAACAGTTGTGAAGATCTTTCAACACATTTGACAGGTCTTCTTTTTGTACAGGAAAAAATCTCAGTTAATCTAAATGTGATAATGCGACACGTTTTCCCCCATTTTTTTTTCACACAGTACCTCCCCTCCTTGAACAGTGTTGGTCATGTCCAGCTGATACTGGTTCGGATCCAGCCACACTCTGTATGTACGGTTGTCTCCGCGTAGCTCTGGCTTTGGATCTGGCCCTGAAATAGTGAGCATGTGATGGTTAACACACAAAGCAATCACCCTATAACAATTACTGGAGTGCGAATCATGATGTTGTGGTGCATCCCCTGAAATCATTAAAAATAAACGTCTCTTTATGCTTTTCAGAAAAATAGATATTCCACTCCAAACTTTCCTATCCCCTAGAAAAAACAATTTAATTAAATGAGAAAACACACACTCTCTTGCTCACACTTATATACTGAATATATGTCCTTTAATATACTTGGTCATGTTTACGCATATACATATTAGAAGCATGAAGTTAGTTTTATAATAGCAGTTATATACTTATACACAAACACACGTAAAAAATCCAGCAAAACAAAACGAATACACACATGTGTACACACACACACACACACACACACACACACACACACCACACCTTCTTCAATGACTTTTCCCTGGTCATCCAGCATGCCTTCTATTTCACAGCCTCGAACATACACCAGTCCAACCTGGGACACGAAATCCTCCGTGTAATTGTACCGGTAACCAATCGGTACCTCAGGACGCACCGTCAGCAAGAATGCCACATCATGTTTCCGCAACCCTGCAAATACAAAGTTATCTTAAAGGGTAGTCAACATGACCCTGTGTCCAAACCTCTGGTCAATCAGCAACCTCTGAGACTCTGGACTGAACACGAGGGGTACATGTACGTGCACGTGTGTGTGTGTGTGTGTGTGTGTGTGTGTGTGTGTGTGTGTGTGTGTCTGTGTGTGTGTGTCTCTGTGTGTGTCTGTGTGTGTGTGTGTGTGTGTGTGTGTGTGCGTGTGCGTGTGCGCACATACATGTGTACATGCATTTGAATGTATGTGTCCGCAGGTGAACAGGCCAAAAATAAATGAATACCCGACACTCTTCTTGTAATGATGAGAAAGATTTCATAAGAGAAAAATTAAACAAATGAAAAGAAATTACGTTCACAAGAAACCTTTACTTGCTCCTCTCTTGGCATTTTTTTTTCCTTTTTTTTTTAAGACAACCAAACAAAATGGAGCATTACAATATTGCAAATTATTTCCATGATGAAAACTGTTGATTTTCTACTCACCTTCCCACTCGTATTTGACTTCTGGCCTGACACTGAGGTTGATGGCCACATCAGCACGCACTCAGCTGGCTGGCTGGGGTTTCCCCCACTCTTGGCTTGGCCACCTGCACATCACTGATCATGTCACTCATCCTCTGTTCCTACCACGACACCTTTCACTGATGCCATGGCACATGAACGTTACATCTCAAATTATTATCATCTGCAGCAGCAGTAGTATTTTTACTGCTAAGGTGTTATTAGTGCATGTGTCCGTCTACAATAAGACAAAATCCACCTAATTTGTTTCACAGAAAGGTGTTGTAGATGAAGAATCACATTAAAGGTACACTGTATCACATGTACAACAACACAGAGTTGTGAGGTGCAGGGGGGGGGGGGGGGGGGGGTACAAAAAAAGGAGATAAATCCAACTAGTCTGACATGAACAGCATAAGAGGGCCAAAATGTTGATTTCTAATTATCATTTTACTGAAAAACTGGGAATGATTAAAAAAAAAAAAAAAAAGTAAGGATGATTCCAGTTTGGTGCTCTTCCTTCTTAATCCATATCATCATCTTATTTTCTGTCACTGGAGATCCACAAACTCTTCTAAATGTTTCTCAAAACAATGCAAGGATTTCTGGGAAAACACGACACAAAACGACAGACAATTTTCACCATCATTTTTCAGTCAACTGTAAACTCAATGAAGGACATAAAAATATACAGAACCTGCACTCTTCAAATATGACAGTCAATCTGCAATGTGACACTGAAAATGTTTTGTTGCGCTCACACAGTTCAGGAGTATATCTGACCAGGCAAGAGTGACGGGTAAGGAAAAGCACAGTTTCGTGGCACTGGATAGAAACAAGTGGTGTTTCCTATGCAAAGGTCTTATCCACATGTGTCACTGAGAAAATGACATATCTACCTCTTGCCTGCCTGCAAGATCAGTTTCTTCACAGAGCCTGTCTGTGTGTCAATACTTGCTATGGTGCACCTACGATGTGCTTGCCAGTACAGTGTAATGCTTCAGCAAGTGTACAGAATATTCCTATCCCATCCCAAGATGAGGGTGATTGTGCAGATCCTAACATACCTCTACCATGTTGAAGCTGATGATGGGCTGTGCTGTTCGTGCCCATCCCCCTCCAAACATACCCCCACAATGTTGAAACTGACGATGGGTTGTGCCATATGTGCCCATCCCCCAAACATACCCCTACAATGTTGAAGATGACGATGGGCCATATGTGCCCATCCCCCAAACATACCTCTACAATGTTGAAGATGACGAAGGGTTGTGCCATATGTGCCCATCCCCCAAACATACCCCCACAATGTTGAAGCTGACGATGGGCTGTGCCATATGTGCCCATCCCCCAAACATACCTCTACAATGTTGAAACTGACGATGCGTTGTGCCATGCGTGCCCATCCCCCAAACATACCTCTACAATGTTGAAGCTGACGATGTGCCATATGTGTCCATCCCCCAAACATACCTCTACAATGTTGAAGATGATGATGGGTTGTGCCATGCGTGCCCATCCCCCAAACATACCCTCTACAATGTTGAAGCTGACGATGGGCTGTGCCATATGTGCCCATCCCCCAAACATACCTCTACAATGTTGAAGATGATGATGGGTTGTGCCATGCGTGCCCATCCCCCAAACATACCTCTACAATGTTGAAGCTGACGATGGGCTGTGCCATATGTGCCCATCGCCCAAACATACCTCTACAATGTTGAAACTGACGATGGGCTGTGCCATATGTGCCCATCCCCCAAACATACCTCTACAATGTTGAGGATGACGATGGGCCATATGTGCCCATCCCCCAAACATACCTCTACAATGTTGAAGCCGATGATGGGATGTGCCATATGTGCCCATCCCCCAAACATACCTCTACAATGTTGAAGATGACGAAGGGCTGTGCCATACGTGCCCATCCCCCAAACATACCTCTACAATGTTGAAGCTGACGATGGGCTGTGCCATACGTGCCCATCCCCCAAACAGGCAGTGACCATCTTCAGCTTCCTGTCAACAGTACACATTAATGCTGAAACTGCTTTCATCCACATTTGCTACTGCAAGAATTAGCTACTGTTATTTTCTATGCACAGGAAAAATATTTTCCTTTTGTTGACTTAAGACATTGTTGAGCCAATGTTCAATCCCAGCTTGAAACTTTAAATTGTAAACATTCAACCAAGTGATGTCACACTGATAGTTTAGTAATCACAGCAGGCATGTGAGGGCTGTGTATACATGAAATCCCAAACTAAAATCCCACACCAAGTCAATTACAGAAAGACTAATTAAAAAATGATCTCATCATATCCACATTCACAATCCATCGCTACTTCATATCACTTGCTCATTTAGGCAGCTTCTCCCAATTTATACTACAATACTATACTTTTTTTTTTTTTTTACAAGCGAATAACAGAAGGCGGGTGTTAAAAAGTTCTTGACATACCAAGGTTTCATATGTGTCAGGGCATCTTCAATATCCTGTCGAATCTCGTCTGCAAACAATGAAAAAAATATGTGAACAAACTGAATCTTGCCATCTGTCTTAACAAATCTTACATTGCACTGATGTGATCTGATTTCATTTGATCAACCAACTGACTTACTCATATCTGGCAACAATGTCAAGTCAAAGGTCAGGGGCTAGGAGATACAAGTTTAGTTGCTAATAAGACCTTTTTTTGTTTTAGGGATAATTGCTTAAAATAATTAATGAAGCACCCCAAAAGAAAATATACCTTTGAGAGCATGTACCTTTCTGACATTTGCAGATTATCAGCTTGGTACTCCACGGAAACATTTTACCTCATCATTGAAAGACTCACCCTATACTCCACCTTTTTTGGCTTGCATTTTGGAATTCATGGGAAAAGAATACCAGCTAGGGAACTCTATGAATTACACTTAAAATGACAAAATACCTGAACATATCAGAAGGGTAGCTAGCTAGCAATGTTTACAACATGAAGCACAAAACTGAAAAAAAAAAAAATCCTCTGTTAGTGTTTGTGAAACAGAGTCATTCTGCTTTGAAATGATTCTTTTCTTTGGGTTGTTTATCTACATGTACAGCAGTGGGATTAAATTCAATGACTTTGTAAACACTTCCAACACAAAAATAAAATTCAAAATTGGTGACTGACATGCAGACCTGTTTCCCCTGAAACAGCCACTGGCATACTTTCAAACAAAGATGAGCAAATTTTTCTGCACAAAGTGTATACAAAAGTACAAATTTCTGTAACAGCAGGGATGGAGGGAGGGGGGCTATTGTTTTGTTTTAACCTGCCATCTAACCAAACAGACTTTTTTGGAGAAGTAAACACCCGATCTTACATTAACTACATTACACATAGGTTCTTTTCTCACACAAACTACTCTCCAACCCATTTCCTTAGCATACTTTGGCACAAACTCAAGCTCTCTCGTCATCGATTTTTTTCAATGTTTCAGGACATGCTATCGAAGAAGCGACTCCCGGCTGGGAGGTCGTGGGTTCGAATCCCATCAGAAGTCATGTGGTTTTTTCTGCCCCGACCGGCTCCTACCCAGAGTTGAGTTTGCTGCGGACTCAGTTGGGAAGACTGGGACCACACAGTCGAGTTTTTCATCCACTTAATGGATGCGTTTCTGAGAGTGTTGCTCAAATTTCCTGACCAACACTGCAGGTGTCTGTATCTCTCGGGCCTGGTTGACGCCGGGATATATTATGAGAGGAAGCGTAGAGTACAGCCCTGTCATGTAGTCTCAGACCGAAATGGAAATCCGTAGCATCATCATAATCATCCTCATTCTCATCGATCAGCAAAAAAAAAAAAAAGTCTCAAGTTCTGTGGCCCTTCATGCCCTGCTCTCATGGTGACCTCATTTTCGATGTCCTCTCCACGTCTGTGGCCTTGGTTTGGTTCCGTCGGGGTCACCGGTATCGGCGAGTCCATGGGGGCTGTCGTTGGACGGACGTGGTGGCGCCCTCCGGAGGGAGAGCTCACTCACGCCGGCTCCGCGACTAAGCAATTATTGTCGTCAGTAGGGGGCTTAGTAGGTGTGTCCTGCGTATGTTAGATCAGAACAGGCGCCACTGAACACCACTGAAGTGACTCGGCAGCGGTGCAGTGTCTCCTCCGGTGGGTTGCCTCTTGACGACTTGACATTGACTGCTGCCTGTGGATTGCCGGTGCCAGGGCTGCGGCGGGGCCGACTGGGCTGTAGCTGTGGTTCATGCTTACTTTCATAATATATCTTCGTATCAACCAGGCCCGAGAGAGATAAACATCTGCAGTGTTGGTCAGGAAATTTGAGCAACACTCTCAGACACTCATCCATTAAGTGGATGGAACTCAACTGTGTAGTCCAAGTCTTCCAACAAACTCCAGCCCCCAGCAAACTCAACTCTGGGTATGAGCTGGTGGGCAGTAAAAGTTATCAAGAGTTGTCCTTCTTTGGTAAAAGTCCCTGCCGTGGTCACATTCCACAACTCCAATTACCACTCATGAACTTCATCTCCAGAATTACTCTCATGAATTTTTTCTCCAGAATTTTTTTTAATTCCTTTTTTTTTTTTTTTAAATGTCATACTTTTGCCAGACATGTGAACACAATACTGCCAAATCATATGGGCAAACAGGTCTGGGTATGCAATTATAAACAAAAAAAGAATCAAGATGAATATCAATGGTAACATAAATAAAAATCTCAAATACCGAAAATCAAGAATAAAAAAGAACCGTCATTGTTAAGGAAGTGGTTTGTGATAGGTCCAAGAGTTACCAACATGTTGATTCCAAGCGAAAGAGGTTGAAGTTTCTCAGCAGATAGTCATGTAGCGTCAAACACTGCAGGTTGAGTTTGGGCAGGGCAAGGCAGCCTGTCAATGAAACAACAAAGTGAAAACTTATGACAGTCTTTCAGGTCCACTAATGCGAGTTGTATCTGCAGTTATTTGTGTAGTACAGGGTTTGTATCTGTATGTATGTATCTGTACAAAAGTTAGGACACCCTTTTTGGGAACCACGCTTGATACAATGACATTACATGGATAAAAACTTGCTTCTTGACAGAATGCCTTATTCTCTTGATGTCTGCACGTCCTGCACTTTTTTTTTTCCTGTTTTATAACGTTATCCAAACTAACGGGGTGACTTGTACATTCATTCATTCAGATTTGGCTTGCTTTTCTGTAAGTATATGGACACAAAAGTTAAACTTTGAAAAAAAAAGTGTTAAAACTTTATTCACAAAAAAGAAAAATACATGAGATTAATTATCACTATAAATTACAACACCTATCGCTCTTTCTTTGATGGATTTTTACTTGGAGTCCAGTTACAGCAGCGTCCAAAAGATTCACCTAACAAAGGATACAAAACACCCATGACCTACAGAGCTGGATGTGTGCAGCAACCAAGGGATTAGAACACTGGATTCTCCATCAAAAGAATGCAAGACATAGAAAGCTGGCAGTGACTGGTGGATGAAGGGTGAACCCAGTAGTTTCCCTTCTCTTCAGTTCAACACAAGAACTGATCTGCTACAGTCTGAATTCCTTTCATGTGCATATGCGTGTATGCAGATACATATGTTAAAGATTTTGTAAAATAATTTATGTAAGCCTTTCGTAGCTTATGAAAACATGATAATACCCAGCATGCACCAGGACACTTGGAAAAGGGACAATCATTATCTACCCACTGAAACTGTAAAATAAAAATCTTTTAAGCTGTAAGTTCATAATCACAAAGTTTGTCTTGCTCTTACGCCTCTACCCTTATTTTGTCTCTGCTGGCAATG
>JADBJO010000572.1:337500-352500 GCA_016801955.1 Conus betulinus
CCAGGATGCGGTGCAGCACTTCACAGCTGTCCACACACACACACATCATCAACAAAAAAATTTTCAATACAACTGCTGCTCACATCCTCATCACACCTGACATTCAAACCATCTTTCGGAGCACACTACATTCATGCCCACAAACAGAATCGACGAGTTTCAAGCAGACCACACACCCTGTGTGTACTGTAATTTTCAGCCAAGGAGCTCTGAGGTAAAGGAAGCACATCTAAATTTCTGAAATAATAGAATATTTTTACACTTTGAACACTAGCTGTCCTAAAAATCAAACATCTTCTGAGCCAGCTGCTGATTTACAATTGCTCTCTCTTAAATTCTCCTTACTTGCCTTTCTAAGATCTTCCAACTATTTTGTGTTTTAAAGATGAAACAGTTTGAATGTCACAAGTCTATGTCAACCCTTCAAATCTTTTCACGATAAAGAACAAAAATCTTAATGTAGCATTCCTTTTGCTGGCGCACAGATGTATCACTGGCGCTAAAGGCATCCCTATGCCTGAATTTTCACCTGCTTGAGTATGTTCTGATAAATTCACACAGGTTCAAGAACTTTCATCCAGCATACAAACCATGCCAACCCCACATATGCAGAGAAATGTATCCCAAAGACACCTTCGTATATCATCATGAAATATATTGTACACAGAAATATTTCTTTGCCTCATGCAATGAAGGTTGACCACAACAAGAAAAGCTCAGAAAATCATGACACACACAACCCCTGTACGCTCACTGACCTGAGAGGACTGAAGTGTTTGGTGAGTGATTCTCGAGTGTCAATGCTGGCTACGTTGGCCAGGGAAAACTTCTGCAGCTCCTCGTATTCCCTGAACACCACTTTCTGCACAAACACAAATTGTCACACAGGCATACCAACAGTCGGTTCAACATCTCTTTACATGTCAAATATGTGAAAATGTGGATGTGTTTTAGTTTTTTGTTTTGACAGGTTACTAGTGGGAAGCAATGATGCATGACTTTGATTCATATTCCCCAATTTTCTACGATCAACAATTACACAGTAGGGGACAGTATGACAGTATTAACTTGAATGTAGTTATCATTGATGCCAATTTTGATATCAGAAAAGCGTATGATAGTATCTGGCACGCTAGACTACTTTATAAATTGAAAGAAATAGGAATTAATGGGACGATGTTTCAATACTTTAAAAGTTTTTTTTGTCGCAGAGATCCATATGACATTGCTATGTGGATAAATACAAATATTCGAAAGCATACTGGCAAGAGAGTTACGAATCATATACAGAAGATATATCAGTTAGAAATAGATAAATTAAACAACTTTATGGAAAATAACGGGCTTATTCTCTCAGGTGAAAAAAAAACACATTAATGTTTTTCAATAATGGAGACAATCCACTGTATTTGCCAAGCTTCAAATTGAATGGCTCTGAATTGCAGTACTCACAAAACATAAAATTTCTGGGTGTGAATTTAACCCCTAAACTTAACTGGCGTTTTTACATTGAAAGCTTGATAACTAAAACAAGGAAACGTTTAAACTTATTGAAAATTATTTGTATTCAGCCGTGGGCTCAAGATAGATACAAAAACCCTCCTGCACCTAGCTGTTTCTCTAATAAGATAAGATCAAAACTAGTGTACGGACAAGAAGTTTATTTTTCAGCTCCTCAAAGTCTACTGAAAAAATTGCAAAGTATAGACAGCAAAGCTATCAAATTAGCGCTTGGTGTCCCAGTGCACACAAACACATTGAAGGTGTACAAAGAAATTGATATGCTATCACTGTCAGATCAACGTAGATTAGCTGTGGCCAAATATATTGCAAGAAGTCTTTCAGTACCTAATTCAGTCGAAAACGAAGTGTTGATGGATTCAAATGTTGAATATCCGAAAAGAGCTCAACAGCTAGATTATCTTTGTCCCATTCGAAATTACACGAAAGATTCTTTTGAAAAATGCAATATTGATGTCACTTCACTCTCACCTGCTCCTGTTGTTTCCCCCGGTGCCTCCATGGGAACATAGACAAGCTATCTTTGATGTAGATTACACTGATGTCCGAAAAATGATAACATTAACATTTTAACTTCTAAAGTGAGAGAAAATTTAGAAAACAAATATTCAAATCATTTAAAATTTTTACGGATGGTTCCGTTTGCCAGTTAAGTGCAGGTTTCGGGTTTTGTTATTCCGGCTTTAAAAGTTCAAAAAGCATACAGCCTTGGAAAAGGGATTCTATTTTTACGGCAGAATTGTATGCTATTTATGGCATTACTCTTTATTTGTGATAGTAATCATTCTTTCTGTAACATTTTATTCTGTGTTGATTCTAAGGCAGTGTTAGAAAGTTTGAAAGTTTGGGATGTTAAAACACGGAAAGATGTAATCTTTGAAATAAAGCATCTAATTAATTACATTATTTCCACAGGAATTAATGTAGTCTTCTGCTGGGTCCCTTCACACTGTGGTATTTATTGGAATGAAATAGCAGATAAACTAGCCAGACGCGGGGTAATGGACAATGCTGCAAAAAGTAATTTGAAGTTAGATATATCTGAAATACATTCGTTATTGGATAGCTGTTTTCCGAATTGAAAAGTCTCAAGAAAATGTGTAATGGAAACATCCTAGACATATTTCTAGTTTAATATACAAGATACGTTTGAACTCTTGGAAGACCCAAATATTCCCAAAATGTAGCGTGTGCATGTTCTAAGCCATTATCTGGTGAACATATATACTTTTCCATTGCCCCATTTTAAATGCTCTTTATTCAAAAGCAAACATTGAAATTTCGAAATCCAAACCGGCTCACGCTATTTTTTCTTTCAGTTCAGAATTGTTGAGGTTGCAAAAATTATCTCTCAATCTCAAATTAGCATATTTTTATAATTATGATAGTGTAGTTTATATTTAAATGTGTACTGTTCTTGACATTATTTCTCACACACACGCACACACACACACACGCACACGCACACACACACACACACACACCTGCAGCGCTGTGACCCGGTTGTAATGGAGGTCTATGCGGTCATGCACTGTAAGGGCTTCTCCCTGAATTTCATCGATCTCAAACTCTGCATACATCTCCAACATCTCCAACAACTGTACAGGAATAAAACAGCAGGTCAGAGGTTAAAAACCCTTGAACCATTTACAGAATAATTCACACAAATGGAGGAAAAATTAATCAAATATTCAATGAGCATATCATTACAGGAAACTGTCTGCTCAAAGGCTTTCCACATCGAGATTATCTCCCTGTAAGGATCTGGATTTTTCTTTAACATTTGTGGTTTCCCTGTACTAAAATTATCTCCAAATTAAGACTCTCTCTCTCTCTTTCTCTTGATGAAACAACACACTCGAGCAATCCAAACACACTGACAAACAAACTGGTCATTGGAGCCTGTCTAATCATGTTAACAATTACAGATACCAAGAGCAGAGTCTTAAAGTCAGGCCCATGGAGACACTCTAGAACAGAACGCTGAAATCTGTTTTCTCATATTCATCTGTCCAAACAAGTGCCCTGTTCCCTACTTTACATGATCAACACTTCAGCCAATCATAATGCCCCTAAACGTTTTAAGGGAGAGAAATTCAGCCCTTAACATCACTTCAACAGAGCTATGACTCCTAAAGAGACTTTCCTTGATTTACAAATCACTTCCAAAAAAATTATCTCATGTTCAATTTCCAGTCATGTGCAGTGTGTTTAAAAAAAAAAAAAAAAAAATGCCTATGGAAACATTTTTGAAGAGAGTACTTCAGACTGATTTCTTTTCAGAGTACAGCTGCTTCCTAATCAAGAGCAACAAATATTTCTGATTGGAGAAATCCCTAAGCTAATTCATAACCATTATCACAGCAGTTCATATTTTCTGTATAAAACAGATGACTTTAGAAAGCAAACACTGAAGGTGCCATAAAAAAAAAAAATCCAGCTTCAAGCTAGAGGAACAGGTACTGCTACATTTTCTGACCTGCACAAAGAGTCTGCCTTCAGGTCGGTGGTACAGGGTGGACAGTTTGCTGTGAACCACGATGTGCTGATCATCCAGCAGGCTGTCCACAAAACGCCGCAAAGGCAGCTGAGCCTCGATGTCAATCATCACTTCCAGGAAACGCTCGCAGTAGTGTGCCTTGTTGAGAGGGAAATCCCCTGCAAATGAGTGGCTTTGAGTGTAAAGATAGGATTCACTGCACAACCACAGGATAACATGTTATCATATGATATGGTCTTCCCAGAAGACATTTGATAAAGGTCCCCAAGCTGTGCTTTTGTGGTCAATACAGTTAACAATATCAATAAAACCTGAGACCTGGAAACTTTGAATTTCAGCTAGAGTTATACTTTTAAAAACTCTGGCATATTCTAGGGAAATGGGGACTACTCTATGGGCAGTTCTGAGAATATCATGTCTGGATTATTAAAAAAAAAAAATCAGCAATTCTGATAAATCAAGTGTCCTGCACAATTTGTGCAGTTTCAAACATCAAAATCGCCTTCAGTGTCTCAGAAAGGCATTTTGAAATCAAGTGAGCAGAAGCAGACTGAACATCAATTATTCAGACAGCTGACTGCATGAAAGGAAAGTACTTCTAACTGTAATCTATGCTTAATCTTTTTTTCTTTTTTTAATCCTTGTTTCTTGGTTCTTTAGCTTTACTCTCACCTAAACTGTTTCCCATTGCATCTCCAATGCTCCTATTTACTATCCTCAATATCAAGACAAAAAAAGGTAAATTCAAAAGGAAACAGAAGAAGAAGAATACAGAGCCTTCACTGCTTTAAAACTGGGTTAGTTTCAAAGCGAGGTGACTGAGGACGGAAACTGAAGCAAATTTTAAAAAAAGAAAGGGTTTTAGTTCCACAAGACAATTCAGACAAACAGCTAACAGGACAAAACACAATGCATTTCGACCTCTTGAGTCTTCTTAAGGCTAAAACAAAAAACATTTAGGACAATGATCAACACCCATTTTGCGCTGAATATGAGAAGATAAGTGGTTGCTTGTTCTTCACTTTATATTTTCTAAATGCTATTTGTTTTTGCCTAAAAAAGAAGTAAGAGGTTGAAATGCATTGTGTTTTGCCCTGTAATCTGTTTGTATTGTCTTGAAGAACTAATACCCTTTCTTTTTAAAATTCACTTTAAAACAGTAAAATCTATTTGAAAAAAAAAAAAAAATAAATAAATAAATAAAATAAAATAAAACAAAAACAAGAAAAAGTAAATAGAAAAGAAAAAAAAAAACAACAACAACAGACTGACCAAATCAGACTTTCAGGTTACCTTTTTTGGGAATGGACTGCAAAATGTACAGGTAATGGCTGAACAGTCTGGACAGGAACTCGCGTTCAAACTGAACCTGGGCTCTCTCCTTTGGCTGCAGTTTGCTGTCATTCTTCAACACCAGATTGTAGAATTTCTTTAGCTTTGGGTGTTTCTTGAACATTTCCTCTCTCCTGCCCTGCACATACAGACAACAAGCTGTCATCTCCAACAGCTCCAATCAGGGTTATCATCATGCCAAAATGTACCTTTGGTCATTTTGTCACGTAAACTGGGAAACATTCTGGGACAAAAAAGAAAATGCACCCTGATCAGCATTTGTCTAAGAAAAAAAAAATTTACGCAGAGTCTAAGACAAAATTCTCCACAGTCCTCTCCGCAGCCATTTAAATCAAGCAGTGAAAGAGAATACAATGTTTGATCTAAAGCATCAGCAAAAAGAAGTATCTATTCATATTAAAAAAAATCAGAAGAAACAGTTTTTTTAAACAAATTTATATAAAAACAACAGCAAAAGCACTTTGATTTAGGTTCTTCAACGGGAAAAGACAGTTTGTGACGGCACCAAAGCAACTATGGCCAATTAGTCCACAGAGCATTTTTAGCTTTGCTAACTCAGGTTGCCAACGGTACAGGTACAAGTTTCAACAAGCAAAAAGCAGCTCTCTGAAACTGGGCAGCAGCCACACACTAATGAAACAGATTACACACAAAAATCTGAAAGAGCAACAAGTGAAGATGGGGCCACTGGGTGTCATTACCTGAAAAAGTATGCATTGGAACTGTAAGAAGCTTTGCACAGCCAACCGCCACCACCGCCACCTATCCCCAAAGTTACCACAATCGCAATTCACCATTCCTGAATATCAACCTACCTGAAGCATGTTGACCCAAATGGAAAGAGAAGTCAGTCTCTGTATATGCCCTCGGATCAAATCAACCTCCTGTGGTGAATAAACAAAATGACAAAACATGCTACAAGATCTAATCAGAAATCATCCTGCTATCATTTGCGCATGTACTACTCTTGCAAAACTGATTGACTGATTGTGAGTGTGTGTGTGTGTGTGTGTGTGTGTGTGTGTGTGTGTGTGTGTGTGTGTGTGTGTGTGTGTGTGTGTGTGTGTGTGTGTGTGGTGTGTGTGTGTGTGTGTGTGTGTGTGTGTGTGTGTGTGTGGTGTGTGTGTGTGTGTGTGTGTGTGTGTGTGTGTGTGTGTGTGTGTGTGTGTGTGTGTGTGTGTGTGTGTGCGCACGTGTATGTGGTGTGTGCGTGTTAATTTGTGCCAGTGTGTGTGTGTGTGTGTGCGTGTGCGTGTGTGTGTGTGTGTGTGTGTGTGTGTGTGTGTGTGTCTGTGTCTGTGTCTGTGTCTGTGTGTGTGTGTCTGTGTGTATGCAAGTGAGTGTGTGTGTATGTGTGATCATGTGCCTCTGTGCGCATGTGTGTGTCCATGTGTATCACAAGAATTTGTTTCCACTGGATCTCCTTTCCATTCTAGTCTTAATTACATTTCTGTATGTTCAGCTGAGCACAAGGTTTTGTTTGCCTCATCATTCATTTTCACATGAGTACAATGGAACCTCTCAACAACGACCTCTACAAATCTTTATCTGGATTTTTAACCTGATCACTGTTCCACCTTATATCACCGTCCACCATTACCAGATGATTACCATTCCTTGCAAAACTGCCTGACTAAAGTGGTCCTCAATTTTGTTCCCATGCAGAATATTTGGGCAGTTTTGCGCATTACGATACACCATCTAAGGATAACCCATAATTCAGAAACACCACTTTTTAGCTCATGTCACATATGACTATGGATGACAGTTGTAGGAGACTGTCTATCCAACATGAACAATCAAGTGTTCCTAATACCATTGATTAATTTGATCACAGCAGCTGAATAAGCTGCATAGATTGTACGGATGTGTCTGTACTTGCTTTTAACTTCAAAGGTAGCATGTGAGACAACCAAGCAGTTGAAATCTGTATCAAGATGGGTATCGGATTTTCCGTAAACAGTTAAGAGACCACAATGCTCAGTTTTGAACATCAACAACCCACAGACAAACCCACAGCACGCAATATCCTCTGCCATGTTTTTATACAGACTTTGGAGTAATTTGGGGGGGGGGAGGAGGGATGGAAAGAGTGAAAGAAGGGAGAGGACATGTTTAAAGAGTGACTATTAACTGTTCAATTCAAATTCATTTAGCACTGTAAAGAACTAAAACTGGAAATTTTGGAAATGTTACTTTTGCTGATTACAGAGTCAGAGGGACGTTACTTCAGAGAGTTTCAACTGGGAGGCCCAGTCCACCATCTTTACGCACCAAACTGTTGAACAGATGCTTGAGGAAGATGAGCAGGAGGGTCTGTTCTTTCAGTGTGGGTCCCCCTTTCTCCTCCAACAGCAAGGACAGCACACGGTGAAACATCGTCGCAAAGTTGCCTGGTGACTGCTTGAATACCTGACAACAATTACCCATTACATATTTTAAGAATACATCTCAAATGAACGTGACACACTCCAGTCTGAGAAAGGGAAGTGTGGAGGTGGGGTGTGGAGGGGGAGTTACCAGGGAAGCTGAGAAAGAAGAACAGGGATACCGGCTTTGATCTGTTCTGATGAACATAGGTACAAACGGAAAGGTTGAGAGCAGCTTATGCAATTGATTATACAACACTGAAAGTTCTACATTGGTACACATTATGATATTTAGGATCTAAAACATTCAAAATGTGAAGTTCTGTCAAAAAAAAAAAACCTGCTACATTGATATGCATTATTTCTACATCTCATCCTTAACATTAAACAAAAACAAGGCAAATATTCTTCATTTTCTTTCAAACACACAAATCAAATTACCTCATGCCATTTCAAGGATTGAAACCCCCAAAAATAACAAAATGCCAAGCAATGAAAAAAAAATTCTTTGTCACAACTTCTTTACTAGTGACACAACTGCATTTTTACTCACCTCCCAGGCAGGTACCCGTTCCCTGAATTTTTCATTGACAATGGCGACAATTTGCATGATGTGGGAAACTGATGCCTGTAAATAAAGATACCCATGTTTATTACTGGATGAATTATCAGCACCACTAAAACTGAGAAACACGTTCTTCAGAAATCTATGATATTTTGTTATGTTAAATTCAATAACCTGACTTTCAAAGTCATCTTTACCCAACTGCATATGAAAACTGGAGAGTTCAGGGCAATCTTTCTTCATATCCTTCGTACTACTTACAGAAAAAAAATCATTTAAAAACAGCATTAAATAGCATTAGTGGTGGGATGGATACAGGTGTGTATCAATCTCTGAAAATCTAAAACTCATTTCAAAATGACTAGATTATCTATCAGTTTTTCTATCAGTTTTTTTACCTTATATGACTCAGATCTCGCTCTCTAATTATGTCCAGCAGAGAATGATATGAAATTTGAACTACGTCATTCAGAATCAAAACATGGAATACATATTCTTAAAAATCAAAACTGACTTTTCTTTTTGTTTTGAGTTACAATTTCCTCACATGCCCTGTCCTATAATGGCCCCAACATCCCGAAAACATCAAATTATCACCTAATGTACCAAAGCAGTCTCTTACACATTTCATAAAGAGGGTAAAAATAATCACTGGTAATTCTTCAACAAATCAATGCTGAAATCATATTTTCTGAACTGTGGAACTAACATCTTAGGTCACCCAGACTGAAATAAAGAAACCTACCTTCTCAGAGAAATTTGGCCATAAGTAGTTTTCAAGGTAACGGCTGCAAACACACACAGTTAAATGAACATTTCAGTATTTCTGTATAAAATAAAAAACACTATTAAACTTGATGGCATCATACCAATGCTATTAATTCATTGTATCGACTACTCACAGGTTGAACATCAGCAAAACACAGAATCTTTTATGCATATGAGATCCAGTCCAACAACACAGGCCATAACACAGATTCAAATGTCAAAAGCAGACCTGCATACATGATCTCCGTATTAATAGGACTTTACTTGACTCTTAATACATAACCCTACTACCACCACAACCTTCCTTCCCACCCTTCCCCAGCCTCCTTCTACCCTCTACCCAACAAGCTTCAACACACAGGACTCCCTCTGGGGAGAAACAAAAATCCCTGAAATTCAACAGGAAGATGGGGAGAGTCCAGTGGACATGCCCTCCCTCACCCCCACAAAATATTTTTAAACATGTTTTCAAACCGGAGCGATCAGACACCAATCTGAGCACTGAGTGGTGTATCATCATACTTTTCGGTTCAATCACAAGCAGCACCATTTGTTTTTACACTTTTGCCAAGCTCTTTCACTTTTACAGCACCTTACTGATCCATGGTCAGAGTATACAGCCTTATACCGGTTAACACAAAATGGCAACAGTTGCTCTTGTAAAGAACATGAGATTTCATGGCTCCAGTGTCGTCCACTAGCACACCAAACACGCAACCAGAACGCAGAGAATTCGACCTCTACTTTCTAAAACAATTTTTTGTCCCCAATTTTCTCTTTTTACCTCAAAAAACAGAACTTTCCCCCTAGTTTCCAGTTTTAGGTTTCCACAGGATTTGCAAATTCATGGAGAAGTGAAAGCCCTGAAAACATACCAAACACAAATGCATGCAAGAACGTACACAAAATTGTGCATGGTGTGCGCACGCGTATATACGCACGCACACACACACTCTCTCTCTCTCTCTCTCTCTCTCTCTCTCTCTCTCTCTCTCTCACACACACACACAAATACCTGAATTCCAGCATCATTAGCCTTTTCGTTGAAAAACTGAAACAAAAGAACACAGTACACACAGATTACACTCATACCTAAATGAAGCAAACAAAAAATATTCAAATATAATCATAAAAGCATCCCTCACAAAGTTTCTGATCTTACTACTTACATAAATCCATATACAACTGCAAACATTATGTTTTCTGCACCAATACAGCTGATTGTTCCACATTTGATCGTGCTTAGATTAAGAGCACAAGAGCCATGTTCTATTGATCAAACACGCTTTTTTCTACTGCACTGTGATCTTGGTGATGATTGTTTGACCCTTGAGGTCAGTTTTGAACAGAGTTTGTCCTGACAGCACACACCCCACACCAGCCAAGCTGCAGCTTTCACCTTTCACCTCTTACTGTGAATTTGTCGACAACATTCAAACTCACTCAATGGCTGATCACTGTGTCAACTGTGATGGGATGCAGGGTCCAGCAGGCCTAAATGCAAGTGTTAAGATTGGATGGATGGTTGTGCATGCATATACACACAAACATACACACAGATGATAGAAGTATCTGCACGCTGTGCCGCAATGAGGGGATAATGAATCCATGGTGGTCTTCACAGACCTGTATACCAGAGAAGTGATGTTCAAGTATTTCTCTTCTAATATCAGAATATTTTCCAGAAAACACAGGTATCTTTCATGCTCGAGTCACATCAGTCAAACTGTATGGCTGTATGACTTGGAAAATGCAAAAGTGACACAATACAAAATATAGATGTTTAATGACACCAGTCTGAAAAAAAACTTCGTTTTTAACAACCAGTTGCCAGACAAACGACCTATGAGTTATGTAACCACACACATTCTGTGGAGGAAGTAGGGCTGAATTTGACATACCAACAGGGAGCATGCATCCTGTACTACCCGTCAGGCTCAAAAACCTTGAACCCGAAGAGCAGACGAAAGAGGGGATGACCCAGAAACAACTGGAAAAGACACTTTGGGAGGGTAGAAGACAAGGGAAACCAACTGGACAGTGGACTGAAGGACAGCCTCAAGTCATGTTCACTGGTGAAATAATGCTGATGGCCTATACTTTTTGAAAGTGAAAGGACTAGTAGGGAAGGAATATTCTGGACAGTTTTTAACTCTCCTCACTGAAATCTGTCTCCAGTCAATGCTACAAACTTCCAGCTAAAAAATAACTTGCGCTCGATCTCAACAGAGTAACAGGAAGTTGTGTTACAGCACAACAATTCAGAAATTGGACCTATTTATATAGTTAGCATTTAACAAACAAACAAAAAACCAAAAAGTTCAAATCAACTGTGAATACACTACACACACACATTTATAAAGTGCACTTTATCGCAATGTGATTATTTTAGTGTATTTCTTTGTCAAGCAGAATACACGTCAACAGAAAACTATGGGTGCACATTTCTGTCACACTTATACTGCAGCTCATGCTGAACAAGAAAGTATGATATAATATTCACAGGATAGGAATTAACTGACAAGTGATAGAATTTAAAAAAACATACAGTTGATTGCAACTCACAGACACCAAAAATGAAGAAAAGTCACTCTTGGCAAAGTAATTGCAAACCGAGAGATGGGGCATGGTAGGAGACTATATAGAACACAAAATTTACTCACTCTGTACCGATCATCTCTCTCTGGTATATGTCCTCTATGATCTGTTGAAAAAAAAAAGCTAAATGTTCAGACAATCATCTCCTCTCAAATGTAGATAGTATTTTCATGTCAGTGTTTTAACGCAATGAAATGGGACACATGAAGCTGTACTGAAAGCAGTTGACTATACTTTGCAACAACAAAAAAAAAAGTTCAAATGATACAATAACAAATATAATTTTTATAAAACAGAACTATAAACTTTCCCCAACATAAATCTTGTCACAATGGTCTATTTAACATCTACAAATTTCACATCTGAACCACATCTCAACCAAATCATTCAACAATCAAAAGCATACCATGAATCCACCAGTTATTCAGAAATCCTAATAACCAAACAAAAATTTCAACTTTTTTTTTCTTTAAACCAAATCAGAAGTTGTTTTTTTACCAGCCAGATTTATTACCTCCCTGTCCTCACCTTCCCTCCTCCTTCCTTCCCCTTTACACACACACACATACACACACGCACACGCACGCACGCACGCACGCACGCACGCACACACACACACACACACACAAACTCCTTTTCCTCCCCTTCTTCTCCTGCCCCCCTGCCAAACACCTCCACCCTAACCACACTGCGAAATGTCTTTTACTCTTTACTCAACAGGTCAGCTGAGAAACTGATGTAACTAATTAAACAGTTACATAAAAACAATGTAACACACAGCAAGACAATTTATGTTTTTTACAAAATGTTATCCCTCCATCTTCATCACAAACAATTCATGACAGTAAAACATCACAGTCTCACCTGGGCATTGAAAGGTTTATTGTTCTTGATAGCCAAGTCAGACCAATATTCATTGGCAAACTGCAACAAATACAGCAAGTCCACTTTGAAAGAATTAGTTATAAAATCAGAATATTTTAATCAGAAGACTCTAGCAACTTCTCTACAGACAAATCCAAGGCACACAACTCCAACCACTTTTGCACTGTGAACAGCCTGGACTTACTGAGTTTACAGGAGCTCAAAAAACCTTAAAGGCTGCCTGTACTTCTTGTGTCATTTCATAAGATGCTGCATTAGTAAACAATGTACACACTTCTCCTAAATCTACATTACTTTGTTGTCAGTTTAAACAGGTCAACAGGAATTTGGTCACCAATCAGTTCTGCCTCTTTCATACACATCTCAGAACAAGATGAGTATCAAAATCACGACAAATCAGAGCAAACTGAACATGTCCATATGACATAGTTCAACTGAAAAGTAGAATGACATGTCCACTGTCAACATCAATCGGCAGACACAGACACTAGTTGGTATTTCAGGTTGTGTTCCCGGACACCCTTTCAACCATGCATCCAAGATTACTAGGTAATGTTGACAGAGATTTACTGGCCATGACAAGGCTATAGGAGGGTGGGCTGATCCTACATACTGACGTCAGTTAGCAGTGGGCCATTCTGCCCTGAAGATTTTATGAGACCACAGCAACAAGACAGGCAAAACGTCCAAGCAATGACTAAGATGCCCATGTTCAACTTCCAGACAGCATGACAGATTTCTGCAAACTTTACAGTTTTTTTCTGACATTTGAGAAAGCAGATTATGTATATCAAACTGAAACTCCTGTTTAAATGAATTTCATCCACAAATTCTGTTGATTCTCCTTTGTTTATATTCCTTGTTATAAACTATCTGTCCTTCATTATGAAGCTGCAACAGTGCAAGCGAGTTTTCAGCTGGCTTTTCAAACGAATCAAGCAACATATAATCCAAGTCAACTGTTTTAGACAATGAATTCTGAGTAATCTTGACTCTTGTGGCCATACAGCCTATGGATAGAGACACAGTCATCAAGCAAAAGAAAATATGATTAACATAATGTAAAATTATATCTTTCTTAGACAGTGGTATTGCATGACTGTACATAAACCATGTTTCATTAATCATAGTAACCTAACTTACTTTTCATTCAAGTATCCACCTTTGTCGAAACAGTACATTTTGTTGCTATGCTTAAATTTTTCATGTATTAACTTATGTGCATGAATGACATGCATTTGCAAAGAAACATTGCATTTCTCATCTTGTCTTTCAAATATGTTGTGTGTGTGTGTGTGTGTGTGTGTGTGTGTGTGTGTGTGTGTGTGTGTGTGTGTGTGTGTGTGTGCATTCTTGAAGATACCAACGAAATCTTGTATACACCAAAGATAGATGGATAGATAAATAGATATACTCCTGAAGATACCAAAGCAAAATTTAAATCATTTGGTGCACATTCTTTCAGTTATGCTGCCTCTCAGCTTTATGCAACTCACTGCCTCCCTCCCTATGAAACCAGCCCACCTTATCTGTTTTCAAAACACAACCAAACTCTTACCTTTCAGCCAAGTATTTGGAACAATGCTTTATCCACATTGTGTGTACACACGATAACTCTGTACTAAGATAGATGTTACATCATTATATGTGAATGAATAAGGGCCTGAATGGTGTATAAAAGAGCAATGAATAGTTGTTTTCAACTGGAACTGCGCTATATGAATATATTATTTACTATCATTATTATCATTAAATCTCCATATAAAGTCCCCCTATTTGCTTTATCCTTTGTCTGTAAGACTGACTTCCAAATAAGATCCCCTGCCTTCAAAACTCAAATTCTTCACGCCTTCTAAAGGTCATTATTGAGAGATCCCACTGTATCTCCATTAAGCCCAATTACTCTGACAATTACCTGAGTCAATCTGTCCTCTTGAATCTGTTCCACTGTGACAGAAGATGTTTTCTTTGGCTTCAGCTCCTTGCTGCCTTTGGGTTTTGAATCCATTTTGCTGTAACAAAATTGTTGCCTCTGACTATGAAGAATTAACACTGAAATATTAGGTCATGAATAAATTATTGCACTTGTCATATATTGTACACTACAGCACCTGGTCTCATAGTCTGTTCTAGGAATGTAAAAAAAAAAAAAATAGTATCAGAATTGAAAAAACATTGACTGTGTATGAAATGTGCAAGAGAGAGAGAGAGTGTGTGCATGTATATGTGTGTGTATGAGTGTGTGTGTGTGTGTGTGTGTGTGTGTGTGTGTGTGTGTGTGTGTGTGTGTGTGTGTGAGTGTGAGTGTGCGTGCACGCATGTGTGTGTGCGATTGTGAGAGAGAGAATGACAGACAGACAGAGAGAGGAAGAAAGAGACAGAGAGAGAGAAAATGTCTGCATCATATATCTAAATGCATGCGTGCATGCGTGCGTGCATGC
>JADBJO010000572.1:357500-360000 GCA_016801955.1 Conus betulinus
TTTTCACTTGCATCTGAATTTCTGCGTTGGGTTTGCCCTCTGGCTATTCTCAATAGTGTCTTCCGAGATGTGGAGCGACGGCAGTTCGATAGAGGTGTTTCAAGTGGTCTGGATATTTTCCATTCGTAAGTTTTTGTTTTAGTTCTGATAACTGTCACACAAGCAGCATATAGTATATTGCCTTCTGCCGGTCCCATCCATATTTTCCACGTCCTAGACAAGTGCCTGTGTGTTTCCTTGACTGCCGCATGAAGAGGATTTGGGAGATTTCCAAGTGCTCTAAAATGCCTTCCGAGGGTGGTGCAGGATTGCTCCCAGCTGGTTGGTTCGGCATTTGAAGACTGCACTTCTCTAGATCCCACTCACATCTTCAGGTGTTTTTCTTTTCTTGTTTTCAGCCTCGAACATACACCAGTCGTACTTGGGACACAAAAGCTTCCGTATAATTGTACCGGTAACTAATCAGTACCTCTGGACACACCGTCAGCAAGAACGCCACATCATGAGGAAGCTCAAACATGCTGATGTTTGATGTCCAGAAGCATTTAGTTAAAGATGCTGTGGTAGCTTCCTCATCAAAAAGCTTGGTGATGTAGTTCCATATTGCTTTTCTCGACTCTCTCTGGACATCTTGGTGTGGGTACTTCAACTCAGTCCAGAATTCCTCTGAACCAGCCTTCAACAACTGCTTGTATTTTCTGTCACTTTTTTTTTTATCAAATGATTGTAGCTGCAATGAACCAAGGCTGGCCTATGCGACATGTATGTAGGGATGTTGACAGCCATACTTGACAAGAGGCTGGTGGTGTGGGTGTTGGAAAAGGTCCAAAGCACCAGAAATGTCCTGAAAGTTGTCACAGTCTGCTGCATCTGAATGAGTTTGCTTTTAAGGGCCAGCATCTCCTCTTTCATCCTATCCCAGGCAGCTGTGCTTTAGAGGAAACATGGACAGCCCTTTCTGACTGTGTTTTGACATTAAGATATAGACCACACCAGGATCAGACATGTAGGCCACGTACTGGCTCAACTCCTGGGACCAAATGAGGGCGAATTGTGACGAGTTCAAAGGTGTCCTCTTCTCTTGTTGGAATGGTCAGCGTCTGCCCAAGACCCACTGCCATGAAGGTTTAAAAGATGAGATAATTCAGTTCAGTCCTTGGAAATTAAAATCTCCAGTGATGAATAACTTAAGTTGGAGGTAGAAATCTCATATCTACCATCAGAGGATTTACTATATATTTCGTTACCACTTCTCAGCCTCCCCCATTTTGATACTACCTTAATCTGAGTGAAGTCTTTTCATAATGACTGAGATTGTTGGTTCATGCTTGTTTCCATAAATTCTGTTCGTTAAATGTTCAGACTTATTTTCCAAGAAGGAACTGCACTTACCCTCACGGCAGCCTACTGGCTGCGCACCAAAAAATGAATGTGCCAAGGCAATGGAGTATTTATAGACTACTGCAGTTTGATTGTCCTGAGAATGTATTGTGTCAGAAAGTTTATTTACCATTTTTTCTTTCATATGCCCATCAAGGTACATGTCAGATGGCTCCAAGCAGACAGATTAAAATGAAAGGATTGGGATTATTTGGGAGGTACCAGCTGGCACAAACACAGGGTCATGGGTGAGTGAGAAGGCCTGAAATGTGACGTCTGCCAAGAGGAAGGTCATGTATTTGAAGAGATTGTGGATGATGTCATCGGTGGAAATCCCCCAAAACAAATTAAATGATTGGTAAGGGGATTGTTCTTTTGATCAATTATCACTGTAAAATCAAATGCTGACTCAAAAGTTGTGGCAGGCCTCAAAATGCTAACATGGATTAAATAGAGATTAAGAGCAAAATCTAATTGTGGCGTTTGGCCACAACTGTCGGCATCTCCCCTCCTCCACCCCCCCCCCCCCCTTCCTTGACCCCTCCCACCCTTCCCCCCCCCAATCGAAGTACCCCCTCCCACCCCCCCCCCCCCCCCATCCCCCCCCCCCCCCCCCCCACCCCCCTATTTCTATGTACCCGCCCAAAATCATTCCCCCCATCTTCTCCCCTGCCCAACCCCTTCTCCTACACAGTAGCCTAGTTCAATGCGTTACACAACCATTTCCTGGGAGAGCTCCTTACTAAGGAGACTGTTCAGGTTGGAGCGTTGGATAGTTTCAAGAGAAGACAATTCCAAAATCAAGCGTTTTTGTTCATGTCCAAGGCAACATTACAACCATTTGCATCCTGTTCGTGTGTTTTCGTACGTTTGTGCACGAGCACTTTTAAGCCAACTAACGTAAAATTACGGATTATGTAAAATCGGATCTGTTCGGGTATAACAACTGGCTGACCTGTGTTTCTCTTTGTACAATCTCCTAATTCCTATTCAGCCCGTTTTATTAGCATGGTCAGGATGGCAGCGTTCGACTTCACAACTGGCTTGACTTTAGTTGTGGCTTTTTTGGCTGCGTGGTTGGTGGTTCACTGGTGGCGCGCCGTTCGACCTCCGTGCCCTC
>JADBJO010000572.1:362500-365000 GCA_016801955.1 Conus betulinus
ACAACACACACACACACACACACACACACACACACACACACACACACACACACACACACACACACATTTGTTTGTTTGTTTGTTTGTTTGTAGATTAAGCCAGATGTTTCAAATCAAATTATTGTTGTTGTTCTTGTCTGTTTTTCTGTTTCACATTTTGATCAGACTGGGCTGAAAAGACTTCAAAATGGAGTTGATAACAGGATGATATGCACATTAGCTTGTACAAAAGAAGAAAAAGCTCAGTCCAGTTCAGTTCTTTGTCTTATCTAATGTCTGTTCATTGTCAGATGATATTAGACACTTATGAAAAAAAAAAAAAAAAAAAAAAAAAAAAACCTCCACACTAAACTTATCATCCATGTCAGTACTTTCAAACCCACATCAGATTTATGCATATTTACACAAGTGACATACCCTAGTGGTACACAAAAGTGTTGATCTTTATGAAAATTATGCAACCTGTGAATGCAAAATAACCATGGCAATTTCAGCAACATATGGACCATACAAGGCAGTACTGACATTATCAAAGTTATCCATCTCAATACCTTTCTCCTGATAGAGTGAGGTCAACACTGAGCATTCAAACAAAAGATGATGCACAGAAATGTTTTCTCTGCAGACAGAAGTAATGCCATGAGAATATTTATTGTTCCATGTGTTCAGCAATGTGCCTTGAGCATGATGGTAAAGTAGCCATTTTTTTAAAACTAAAATTCTGCTAATGTATATACTTGTCCATAGTTTGGATTAATTCACAAGAGGACAAATCTAAGGGACTGTTTAATAAATTTTCAACGTTTCTATTTGCTCCTTCTTTTGCAAGACTGTCTTCTATTTCATTCCACCTTAACCACAGTAAGACGGGACCTAACAAAAATCAATTCTTATGTCTCGAGTTATAAAACAATGCAGTAAATGTTTTATTTCAAAAAGAAAATTTTTCTAGCTTCGCAGTCCCAGTGCTCTAGATGATTGTAAAACAGATTAGGAATCAACACACAGTAAAATTTTATAGAAAGGAATTGGTGTAGCAAATATGTAAGTCAAAGCCTTCAGTATTGCATGTAATTCTAAAGTACAGATTGAAAACCCCCTTTCCTAAATAATACAATTATCTGACATTTAACGTTGGTATTATAAAACCAGAACTGTTTTTAGAGGATTCTATGAAATGATATGATTATCTGACATTTAAAGTTGGTATTATATAAACCAGAACCACTCTCAGAGGATTCCATTACCAACCTATCTGTAAACACTTTTAAATGATTTGGATAGCTGTTTTGTAAATGTTCATCAACTTCAGTTGTTAAAATACTTACGTTATCACTTTTCTTTAACATAGTGTACTTGAAATCAAAAGAAGCATTTAGGTGCTCCCAAGGAGGCATTGGAGGTCCTGTAGGAAATTCTGGTAAAGCAGTAATATCAATATTACAATGTGACATAAAGTCAGATGTGTAGTTTCTAACTGGTTGAATTCATTATGTGTTTTTAGACCTCAGAGAGAAAATCTTTACTGGAATCCATCAGTATTTCTTCAGTAACTGAATTTTCTACAGAAACTTGAGAAAGACTTCTGACAGTATATTTGGATACATCCAGTATTCGCTTCTCATTTAGTGGTAATATATTTGTTTGTTTATAACATCTAAAGGTGTTTGTATTAACAAAAAGCATCATCTTTAGTGTACAAAAGAACATGAAGCATCATCTTTTCTTGGCCATGACGGATGACTTTATTGTTTATCGCAGGATCCTCAGGAGAAGTTCAGGGCATGGAGGCAGCAGTATGGGGACCTGTTTAGTCTTCAGCTTGGTTCCCACCTGTTGGTTGTCATCAGTTCCTACCGTCTGTTGAAAGAAGCCTTTGTCAAGTATGGGGATTTCTTCTCAGATCGTCCAGACTTGTTTGTACTGAACCTAGCCGGAAGTAAACGAGGTAACTGACCGTTTTTAGTGTTTCTTTGCAAATTAAGAAAATTCCATGTAAAATTCCATGACAACTATCGCATAAGAAACTTAAGACTACAAACAAACAAAAGCACCCACATGCACGTAGTTGTAGACAAAGAGAAAAAGAATGCCCAAGGGGGATTATCGAACCAAAAAATGCAGTGCAGTTTTTAAGAATAATGGTTTGTTTTGAGTTGTTCATTAATTTGATGAGAAATGTGTGTCTAGTCAAGTCAAAATTATCTCTGAGGATCAAGAATAAGCTTTTAAAAGGGGAAAAGAAATAAAATTCAGCATATGAATGGGAAAAAGCGCACATAACAACATTGTCAAATGCGTCTGAATTTTAGGTTGTACTTAACTTTTTTAAGTACACCTACAAAAATGAAACTGTTGTTGAAACATCGATTTCAGATGCATTTAGAATAGAGAGTGAGGCGCAGGCAGACAAATACAAATAGAGAGAGATAGAGAGAGAGAGAGAGAGAGAGAGAGAGAGAGAGAGAGAGAGAGAGAGAGAGAGAGAGATAATCTTTGC
>JADBJO010000572.1:370000-390000 GCA_016801955.1 Conus betulinus
ATCCAAAGAATTCCGTCCAGAGAGGTTTTTGGATGACTTGGGGGAAGTATGTGTCGTCCTGTGAGTTCATCCCCTTTTCCCTTGGGTAAGGTTGGACTTAGTTGAAACTTTTAGAGAGTGTTCCATGCTTTGTGGTCTTTTCTGTTTCATAAGCCGCAGATTTGTGTTGTGTGCCAGAAGTTCCCCCGGCCGTTGGCGAATTACTGTGTGTAAAACATGTGAAACTGATATTTGCGCAGCCAAATGAGATAATCATCACAGATCCACATGCCCAGTGGAAAAAAACAGCAGATAAAAATGTTAGAACATAAATGAACATTTATTTGAGACTGGCAATACAGAATGCACAAAAAACGAAAACAGCAGATTTGTGACCCTATCACCACAACAAGATACAGTAAGTATTAAGTATGAAACTGGCCCAATGTTAGATTACAGTGGAATGTAAGAAAACATTCTTTTTTTAGTTCTGGTGATGTAAAAGCCTTGACTGTTGGGTTTCTGCTTAACAAACTTAAGGCCTTTTGATGCTTGTTGTCGTTTTGAGTAACAGACCAAGGACTCAAAGAGTAGCTAACTCAGACCAACACTCGGAGCTTCTTGTGAAAGACACAAGAGTTCAGAATAGATCTGTATTGTTTATCAGAGAATTCAAACCACTGACATCAGAAAAAAATTGGGGTCAGTGGGCTTCTCTAAGCATGTTTTTTGAGATCTCTGTGAGAGATGATTACCTTTTGTCAAGATGGGGTCACACGTAGATGATATTGGAGCAATTGATGTGAAAATAAATCTTAGATAAGGGGAGGGGGGGGGGGGGGGGGGGGGGGGGGGGTTGGGGGGTGGGTGATGGGTGAAGGCAGGAGGAGAGGAGGAGTTGTTTGGTGAGCAGGGAGTGCACAACCCAGTGTGCGTGTTGTGTCCAAGTGCAGGATGTGTGAGCATCTGTTCACTTACTTCACTTAAGGTTGTAGAAAAAGACTAAAGGAATGCCAGTTGTATATGTTTTCTAGTGTTAGTGTGTGCTTACATATGTTTGTGCTCTATGTTCATATTCATGTGGATCTATAGCACTGAGTATTCTCAAAGGATAATCCATCAATACGCATTTTCATCAGTAATGCCAGATCTTCAAGTTGACATTGGTCAGATAAACAGGATCAGCCTCGGTCAAGTTTGAACATTTTGTTTCCTGCCAGGGCCGTCGTGGATGTGCCTGGGAGAATCTCTGGCCAAAATGGAGCTGTTTCTTTTCTGTCGGCCATGGTGGTCCAGCGATTCATCTTCTTGCCTCCAGAGGATGGGACACTGCCATCATCTGCAAGGCATTCTGGGAATAACCCTCAGTGTACCTCAACCATTTAGGGTCAGAGCCAGTACCCAGAAAATAGTCATTCTCTTCAAGCACTTTGTCAGTGCACTGGTTGGTCAAAATTCATGGTGCCACACAGCAGCTTATTTTTCCCATCCTGTGCGAGACACTTTGTGAAAGGGCGCCCGAACCAACAATAATTACACATTTCTGGATCCAAACATTTTTGTTGTTGTAGTCCAAGCAGAGGCATGTATCAAACTTGTTACTAGTTGGTTAGGGAAAATTAAATTCCTAGGAAAGTGATGACGTCATTTTTGCATTCAATTGTGTGCGTGTTGTCAGTGTTTGAATATTGCCTTCCTGACCACTTGTGTACAAGCATTCTTTCATACCGTATCTACATTATCTACAGAAAAAATAAACCTAGTCGAGTTTGGTATTAAAAGAGAATTGTCAGAAAATTCGCCTGTTCAATCATCTCAAGAGCACAAATTTTTTTACATTTTTCAAAGACAACCACTAATTATTAAAACTAACAGCCCCACTTGTAATGGACCCGCTCAGCACATTGTTGCCAGACCGGCTTTACACAGATGACATTCAGTTTGCCAAGTACAGCTCGGTTAGCTGGCTGGTGGGGAGCAGCCTGCAGAAAACACCCTTTCCTGACCTGCATTCACGACGACTGGCCTCTGCAGCTGCGGGCGAGCTGTAAAAACTCCCCCTGCCTCCAAAAACTAAGTAGCTTGCTCTGAAACAGCCAAGTGCCATGCTCTGCTCTGACTTTCAGAAAATGTCCTGGATTTCAGAGATAGATTTGTTGCCTAGAAAATGTCTTAGAATGAATGATTTTTTTTTTATTTCTGTTAAAAAAATCACGCATTGAATGATTGATTAAGATAGATGATAAGTTTTATTGCAATGAAAAAAGATGATGTATAGAGAGGAAGACAGGTCATGTTAGGTGTTTTTCTTTCTTTTTTTGTTGTTGTGCTATTGTCAGGTTTCATGGGATGGGGCTTTTTGTCGTTTTGCTAAATGAAATGATGAACGCACAAATGTGTCTTCTTCAGACACACCACACATTACAGGCATAAACTAAATTCCATTTTTGCCATTGAAGAAGACATAATTTTTTGCAAATCCACTTGTCGTTTCATATTGCTTGATTAAGCAGGCATAATTCAACACCCTTGTTTTGTGTTTGTTTGACTTGCTTTCAGAAACACACAACAGTTGATTTCTAGGTCTTTTTTTTTCTTTTTTCTTTTTCTTTGCTTGTGTTCCTAGCTTTAAACTATGATAAACAGAGACAGGAAAATGTAAACATTAAACTAGAACACACCCTAGCTTTAAACTATGATAAACCTTGAACACACTGAAAATTACCTATATTTCTCTCTGTTCATCTCTATGTTCTATATGACACCACTCAGGTGGACATTTTTTGGAGTGAATCTTTCTGACGTGTATGACAAATACTCTGTTCTGTGTTTGTCTGTCTCTGTTCTGTATGACAATACCAAGGTTGAAATTTTCATATTTGTGTCTGTTGATCTATCTGTTCTGTGTGAACAACGCTCGGGTTCAAAATCTATATTTGACTCTGTTAATCTGTTGTGTTGTTGTTGTGTGTTGTTTGTTGTTGCTGCTGTTGTCGTACCCTGGCTAAAAGACTCCAGGGATCATCCAAACAGCTGAAGTACCTGAACACTTTGGTACAAATGCATTAGCAGGGTATGAGGACATTACATGTGTGACGTTTTTTGATTACCCCGCCACATGGGCAGCCACACTCTGACTTCGGGGGATTTTGGAGACTGATGATGTTATGCTTGGAGCGTGTCACAATGGAAGACAATCCCTGCATAACTATGCAGACCATAACAACATTTCGATGTAACCTTGGTGTTTTAGCCTATGTCAGTTGGCCTGGCTCAGCCTTAAGCCAAGGCGGTCTGTTAATCTGATTGTTCTGTGTTGGCTCAGGTTAAATTTTTCGTTTATTATTATTATTTCTGACATATCAACACTGAGGTAGGATAGGATAATGTTGCTTAGAGCCCAGCCGACCGCAAAGGGCCACATCAGGGATGAACACTCAGGTTGAAAGTCTATATTCGTATGTGTTTATCTATGTGTTGACATTACCATGTTCATCTGTGTTTATCTGTCTGTTCTTTATGACAATACCAAGGTTGAAATTTTCATATTTGTCTCTGTTAAATTTATCTGTTTTGTGTGACAATGTTCATCTATAGTTTTACTATAGTTAATGTATTTGTTCTGCAATTTATTTATTCAAGATTGAATAAGGCAACAGCAGTTTTTGAAACTCAAGTTTTGTTTTTTTTTTCTTCTGTTGTTGTTGCTCGTGGAATATGCATCAGACTGGGATATATGACCAAGTGTGGAATTTCTTTTTGGAGGTGAAAACTTCCCTTTGTGTTCTCTGTGCCTCTTGTCTCTTGCTGTGCTGCTAAGCAGCATTAGTGAAGAGTATGTGCCTTCAAATGTTTCAGTGTAGGGGAAGTTACTTCTCATTGTGTCAGGCTTCATACAAACCTCAGAACAAACAATTCAAGGATTTTAAGGACTTTTCAGGGGACTTCAGGCATAAAAATCAAGGATTTTGACATAGAAAATGAAGATTTTTACTGAGCAATGAATATCGTCATGAGATTCAGAGAACTGATGAATATGTATATGAAAAGAATTATAGTTTATTTTTGTCTGTCAAATGTCGGTCCATTTCCCTCACCTCAGCAGAATCCTGAGAGTTAACAGACATCAGAGATGTGGACATGTTTGGCAGACATAAAGTAAACTAGAATTATTGTTTTAAAATCATATTCATCTGAATTTTATGAGAAAAGAAAATTTGAACTGCTCAGTAAAAATCTTCATTTTCAAGTACTTCATTTTCAAGCAATTTCAAGGACTTTTTTTTTACTCTCTTGCAAAGGTCCTCAAAGTTCAATGATTTTTAGATTTCAAGGATTTGTATAAACCTTGTGTTTATTGTATATGACTTAGCTCTATTTTAAAGTTACATCCAAAGAAGCTGTTGTTTATCGAATGAAATCACAAGGGTTGTTACCTTCTACTGGGTGGTGTAGAGAACGTTGGTCAATTAAAGTTTGTCTAGTTATTTGGGTTTTGCAGAGACCAGAGGAAGGGTCCACAAATCAATAATGTCTGATGGACTTATTCAACTAATCTGGCCTGCATGCATTATTTGCAAGATTTGCAGTCAACATCTACTGATGTTTTTACTTGTTTCTTTTTGAGAAAAAAAAAATTGCATTGCATGTATTGACGTTTATAGAATGAAGAATATTGTGCAAAAATGCACTTACTTTTTCTCTTTTGCTCTCTTATGCATTATATATGTTGCGCGATATACGTGTACCTGTGCAGTACATGTACAACGCAAATTTTGGCGTGTTTCATGAAACTGTGCAAGGAGGTTGCGCAGTTCATGAAACACGCAAAAATAGCATTGCCAAGTACATGAACTACGTACACGGTGCAAACTCGGTTGTAACCTCAAGCTCAGTCTGTGTATGTGGTGCGCATGACGAACAGATTCATAGCTGATTGTATAAGATATTTCATTGACATCAATTCACAATTCTCAGAATGATGAACAGTCAAGTACAAAACAGCGCAGAGAAAGAACAAAATTATTATGATCACGAAATTAATTGCAAAATTAATGCAGCATACCCAAAAACCCAAAAATATCACACACACACCACACAATGACACAACACCCACACAGAACGACACGAACGAATGAACGCGGACATTGATTGCTAGTAAGCTGTATGCAGCCCAATTTAGCAGATCGACGCGTATTTGTACATTGGGACCAAAACGCGACAGTCTCATTGACATTGACACCGTAGCAATGCTTTTTGTTTTTTCACATTACATGACAAAGTCAGGAACGACAAAATGTCTCTGACGTGTGTGCATAATCTGGTCAGTGGAGGGCAGTCATCCCAGGTAGAATGGGATCAGGGTCGAGGAGCACGTGCAACCGCTGTACAGCATGTGCTTGAGTCTTGTTGTGTTGTGTGTTGTTGGCACGTCTTCCTTTCGGTTCACAGGTGGGATAATTTGGACTCGTTCTTCCGATGACATGTTTCTGTGTTCCTGCTTCACGTACCAAAACACACAGTCGTCTTCTGAACATGGATCACAGGAGTACTCTATAGCAATGTCATCTGACTCGCACATCAAACAACCACCCACCACATCTGCCTGATGATGAAGCAACAATCTTTCTGAATGCCAAGTTCCTGTTCTTGTGTCTCTCAAACGTTCTGTACCCTCTGTCACAGAAAGAGAAGAGAGAGAGAGACAGACAGGACAGACAGAGACAGCGACAGAGAGAGACACAGAGAGACAGAGAGGAGACACACCACACAAGAGAGGGAAAGAGAGGGAGAGGGGGGGAGAGAGAGAGAGACAGAGACAGAGAGAGAGAGAGAGGAGGAAAGCGTGACATCCTTTGAGTGAACTCATCACTGACATACTGTCAGCAAAGCGACAGTGACCAAAATAAGACACCTCTGGCAAAATGACTGAAGTATTTGAAAACATTTACCTGTTGCTTTGGTGTGTTGCTTCAAGCACTTTAAATACTTGGCTCTGTGTGATCATGCACTTGCACCCGATGACCTGCGCTGGTCTAAACACGGTTCCAATCCAGCAATGGACACAATAGCAAAGGTATTCTTGATATGGTAAAACTTTCCGGTCTTCTTTCTTGCCAGTAAGAGGCCTTTTCGTTAAAATCTCGAGAACTTTTTTTTCATAGTCATCAGACCACAGGCCTCGATGAGTGGATCTCACTAGCAGTAGCATCCATGCCTGTTTGGATACAGATAATCAACTGAAGACATTTAGACTTTTCTTTTTGCTGTCAGTCGGCATCAAAAACAGTTATGTGAGTAATGATGATAACTGTTCACATGACTTTCATGACATATTGGTTTATTTTTTCCTTCTCTGCTCTGCCTTTCACTGCACTTCATCATTCTTGTGTGGTTCATACAAGCTAAATGAACTTGTGGTTTACGTATAGTATCATGAAAATACGCAATCGCTGCGAATATTGATGGGTTTACACCGATTTGCTCCCTGTGTGTAGTTCCCCAGTTCGGTGTAGCTGGGCAATGCTATTTTGAGCAGTTTTCACGGAACTGCGCGAACCTTGTTGCAGAGAGTTCATGAAAACATGCCCAAAAATTGTCCGTAGTACACGTCACTGCTGCAAATTGCGTGCGTAGGTACACATGCTGTACCCCACTGCGCAGGTACACGTATAGGTATATTAGCGCGTGTAACATATTACATTATTATAAAATGATATATATTATACTAAACACATTAATAACTTTATTGTATGTTGTGTTTAAGGGTTTCTGATATTGTTTTATTCTAGGTGCGATTTTTTGTTTTGTTTATTTTGTTTTTTTTCTACCCTCCGGACAAGTGCCGGTGGTGGTGTCCAAATTTTGCAATTTTGTCCATTTTTTCCACCTTCAAAAAGTCTTTGCCATTTTGCGTGTACGGTTAAGCTTCACATATGCGGAAGGGACTGCTTGTTGCAGTAGCCAGAAAAGGAAAAAATTAGATATAGGAAAAAGAATGAAAGAGGAAAGAAATAAAAATAGTAACACATTCTTTCTTTTCAAAAAGCTATTTAATCTTAAGGTCGTATGGAAAATTGCATAATCTTTTCAAAATTGCAATTATGGCATAATAAATTGATGTGTTGGTTCTTTGGTGGCAGTGCTGTGTGTTTTCGTGATTTTTTTTTTTGTTTTTAAAAAACGAAAATCTGTAGTGCAAGTTGCGTATATTTTGGTCACCCATACAAGTTTCATTTTAAACCTTGAGTAACAAACCACAGAACACTTGACATCCCTATTTTGAGTCAAGGCCACATATTATGGGTTGGGACTATGGTGATGGAGAAGTTAACGTTTTTCGACGAAACTTGTTTTCACTTTCACTGATTTTCAATTCTTTTCCGGGTTGTAATAATTTAGGAAAGTTTTATCCGAGAAGCTATATGCATGTTCAAAGAAAACAAAAAGATTGTTGAATGTTATCTGGGTGACAGTAGGGAAAAGATCGCTTCATCACTTTTGGCCCGTCTAACCCCCTAGCAATTGCACCCCCTTTATGTTGAAGATTGGTTTTACAGCTTTGCCGCCTTCCCACATTTTTTTTGCTGTCGGTGCTTGGCCTCAGTAACTGTCTTCCTGGTATGACCCTGTATATGTCGTAGAATCTGTACACCTTCCCGGCACCTTTTTCCTTGGCCCGGGTCATGGTTGTATTGGTTTCCTCGTCGATATAGTAAATGGTCAACTCTCAACCTCGGTCCAATGCCAATTTGTGTGCTATGTGTGTTTGGAGCAGGCGATGGGTCCTATTTTGTACTCATTGCGAAGAACCGCACCTTTTTCACCATTGATCCTGGTTTCCGTCGGCACCTCCCAATCACCCGCACATGGTTTATTTGTGCTTGTTCCGGGGTCGCCTATTCGATGGGATGCAAGGACCCCCTGGACCACACATTCTTTTTTATTCAGCTGTGCCTTGGATGATGTCCTAATGCCTTCAATCCATATCACATCCACCGTGTTGGACCTTTCCTGCTCCTTCCTGTGCATGTTTTTTGCACGATTTATGTGCTGTTCACTGCCTCTGATGCGTGCGTGTGCTGCTTGTCTCTGTATTCCCATTGCCCACCAGCACCACACCTTTATCCACCTCTGCGCACTCAGCCCCGGAACATACTAGGGCAGAGTGAGGCATGTGTGTTGATGTATGACATTATCAGTGTTCTTGTTTTTTTTTACCTAGTCCCCGGCTTGCGTTTCTTGAGTGTATTTTGCCGATGACCGGACCTTGAGACCCGCACAGAGCAACACACACACCCACCTGTACTTTTTCTGTTGTCTTGTGGAGTTTGTGCGAGACTGTTGTGTGTTGCCTCACAGAGGGCTACTCGTCGCTCGGATTCTTTGTGGGGAGTATTTTCCTGGTTGGAATGTGCAATTTTCTTCGATCTTCCGTTTTGTATAGGAGGAAGATCAGCTCCATCATTTTAATTTTTTCTCGTTGCTGTGGCGGTTTTTAGTTTCCATCTGACACAGACATGGGTCCTATGTCTTCTGTTGGGCGGCTATGTTGCATGATGACTGCCTGGCCAGGCTTCATTGGGTTCTGACGGTGTCTTATTTCCCCCTTCCGCCACCTTAACCACCGGGGATTATGCTGGTGACAACTGTGGGAACACGCATTCCCAGATATGGGTGACATTTCGCGGGATAGGCTTGCTTCATGTTCCAATCAAGACTGGGTTTGTTTCAAGGCGTTTGAGGGGATGCAGCGCCTTTTTCAGCCGGTGACACTTGGTGGATGCCTTACTTCGTTGAATTGTGATGGTCTTTCAAGGCGTGAATTTTGCTGCCTGTGTATGGTGTGCGATCTTTGTCCGTCCCTTCTGCTCCTCCAGTGACGTGTTTTTTTAGTAGCAAAGTTTTTGTAGCCACCCCAAAGGGGCGCGAACAACCGGCCCCGGTCTGAAAAGAATATCCACAATTTTTTCCCACCCCCAGCCTTTCTCTGATCCTCAATTTGTTTGTACTGAGAACACTTTAGTGGTGTCCATTTTTTTTTATTTGTTGTTGCGCACATTTATTTATATTTGTCTCTTCAACAACTCCTCTCTGCCCTTTTTCCTGTTTTTTTTTCTCACTACTTGTTTTATTTGGGTGTCGATTTATGCGTTGGTGTGACTGTGTGGGTCTCACGCACGTAGAACTTTGTACCTTCTCCTTCCCGCTATTTGTCTATTCCTTTTCTTTATGTGGCAGACGCTTGGCTACCAAGGAATCTCACCTAATTGACCAACCTTGTTTGGATTATTACCTTCTCCCTTACATCTGTGGGCATTTTTATGTATGCAATATAATACAATGTTGGGTTAGTGATCTTCCCATTCTCTTGTGGTGATTTTGTTTTTATGTTCCTTCGTTCGTTTCAAATGTTTTTCACAATGCCAGCCCGGTTGTTGCGACGATTGTTCATTCCTTTTTTGAGTTGCCTGTCTCGCATCTTAGTGTATCGCACCTGCCTACTTTCTGTAACGCTTTGTACTGCAATTGTTGTTCCATTCGTTATGTCGTTGTACTGTTGTTTTTTCGGACCGTAAACTACACAATGTTCGCACCTACCACCTTAACGTATCAGTTTTTTTTTTTTGGGTGTGTGCTGTACCGTGTTGTGCGTCCTCACATGATGGTGACTTCCAATTTATATTTAGGTGGCACCGCCCCCACTTTTAAGCCTGTCCCTCGCTACAGCAGCCACTATTGCAGCTTTGTGTGTTTCCGTACTCCTTTGAATACTGTTCACGGCTTTTCGTCCCCGTGTATCCTCTAAGTTTTGGCCAGCTATGAAAAGAGGCGCCCCTTTTTGCTGTTACGTTGTGTCACAACGTATGTGCTCTTGGTTCTTTGCCATACGTCATTCGTCAGTCAACCAACCACTTCTTTTATTTGTCAGAGACCCAACACACTGCCTAAAGTCTTTTTAGTATCCCATCCCCTCGCTGTTTGTCCTGTGGTCTGAGTTTTTCCGATCTTGCGTGTTCTTGTAGACTTTATGGTTTCCTTGCCCCCAAAATGACTCTTCTCGATCTCCCGAGGGGTGAGCGAGGGGTTTGCGGGGGGGTGTTCTTCGCATATTCGGACCCCCGTTGGTGTTCGAAAGACAAGGGTCTTACACCAGCAATTTTGATTTTTTTTAAGACTTTTACTTCTCTTGCACACCAACTGTTATGTTACTGTTCCGGTTTTTGTTTTGGTGGATTGTGTTGTTTTGGTGTTGGTTGTGGTTGCCCCGGTCTTGATAGTTTTATTCGACTAGCTGTCCCTCCATGGAGTTTAACGAGCATCTTTCCTTCTGTGTTTTCGGTCGTTTTGTAGGCCATTCCCCCCGTTCTTATTGTGGTTCGTGGGGCCACAACGGTATGTTCTGCCTGTGATCTTATAACACCATTTTTTCGATACTTGTAACAACCTCTATTCTTGCACGATATATGTTGCACACTTTTAGTACTTTTATTTCACCTGCTTATGATACAAATCTATCATATTCTGTGTTTGTGTCGTAGTCTTAATCCCGGCACTCGCTTTACTTGTTCTGTGTTGTCTGCCCACAATGCTATGCGAAGGTGTATGTTTTTTTGCCCCCCCTTGTTATTACCGCACCCCATAGACGATTGCTGTTTTGTGTTGACTGCTTGCAATATCTGTGTCCCTTTTCATTGTATTTGTTAGTAGTAACCGCGGACTTTTTGTGTGCCACGCTTATTGAGTCAAGCATTGGGCCCCTTGTGTTAGTTTTTCCTGAGGGTTGGTGTTTGGGTCATTTTCCTTATTCTTCACCACACAGGTCACTCACTACCCAGGTTATGAACCTGGAACGGAACACTTGCACCCCTTGTATGAGTTCACGTGCTATTTCTGCTGCCACTTTACAACCCGCATATGGTTTTTCTCCACAATACCTCAATACACTTGGGTATTGGATGTGTGCGCGGGCTTTGCTGTACAGGTCGACACTTTTTGTGTTCTATCTCTGCCCTTTCCCAAACCCACATTTGCTCAAGGACCCTGGTTCGTTTGTTGAGTCACGCACGACACTTATGTTGTTCCAGTCAGTATTGACAATATGCCGGCCATTCTTCTCAATTTTGGATCTCTGACGCGTCCCTCGACTCTAACAAAGTTTCAATTCGGCACGTGTTTTGGTTCTTGGGAACCTGTTTTTTTATATATTTTTGTAAGCAGAAAATATTGCTTAAACAGCCTCCCACTTCCCTGCACCCCGCCCCCCGTCAAATCTTTCAAATTTGACCCCCGAAATTTTGCCCACCGCCCTCCACCTTCAGTTCTATAGTGATTTTACCCCCGGTTCTGCTTTGTGGGTCTTCCTTCAGTGACATCTATTTTTTTTTTTCCTTTGCAATTTTGTTTTCCTTCTATCTTTTGAAAAAATTCTCCATTTTCAAAAACAAGTGAGCACCCCCACCACGCGGAACATGACATCTATTTTGTCTAAGAAACATAAGCAAACACACACACCACCACACTTACACCACATACACCCCACCACACACATCAAACCACATACTGTGAAGCGCCAGCAACCCGTTATATCCAAAGCAACAATATGATTTTTTTTTGGCGAGAGCGGAAAAAACCACCACACTTGGACTGTTGCATTTTAGGACAGGATTTTTAATGGCGTAGCAATAATTGTACTTGTGGTGTCCACACGTTTTGGAAATGTTGGTCTATGGGTTGTATGTTTGATCACTAAATCTTGGGGCGGAAGATATCTCATTTCAAGGCTTTACCCCAGATTTGTTTTGATGTATGATTTTTTTTTCAATTTTTTATAACATTGGAAAATGTGTATTTTTATTCAAGGGTGTCCAGTGTTTTTCTTAATGCCAGATACTTAGTACAATGATTTGGGCCTTATCATGTAGTCCATCTTATCAGGGTTTTTAGTGTTTCTACCCCAATGCCATGTACCCCCGAGCCACAATGATTCGCGCGGCTACTTTAGTCTGTTATGGTCAGAGATCCCCTCTTTTTTTTATTTTTTTCCCCCCTTTTACCCCCCCCCTCCCAGCTTCCCTCCCTCCCAACAACATTTTACAAAAAATCACCACCATGCGCACCAGATCGAATCCCCCCTTTTTTTTGTTTATAAGTGCAAAAATGTGCCCCTATTTCCAAAATAAAATCTGTATAAAAATATGCAACAGGGATTTTTTTTGATGGCACCTGCAATCTGTTTTTGTTTTTTTGTTATCCTGCAAGCGGGACGTCCAATCTTTACCAGTACACTCCCACACATTAATTTTTCATTTCCATGCTTTGATTGTGTGCTCCAGTCTTGATATGCAGAAAATTTATGGGTGACTATTCATATAACAGGTCCTTTCGTTTGCCGCGGAAACACCACTTTTTTTTCCACCCCCCCCCAAATTTTCCCCCACCATCTTGGTCTGAACAGAGAAATTTTATGTGATGTTTGTTGTTTGGTATGCATGTTGTATGATTCAAAGTTATTATGTGATGTCAAAGACAAAGAATTGTGGTGCCCAAGAGCATGAAATATTAATGCCTTGTTATCAACACATTTGGAAATCTTCTTGGATATACATATGGATCAATCAGATATTCCGTCAGAGTTGGAAGACAGCATCTGTTTTTTGCACCACTGAGTTTGATTGTTTGATGCTGCACGCGTATATGACCAATAGGTTACCGTTGCACATCTCCAAACATGTATATTTCTTTTTACGCAAACGTTATCTCACTACCCACATTTTTACGACATTCGCGGCTACCTCTTAAACGAATGTGATCTTTAGATTGTTTATGGGTCGTGCTAACCTGCTCTGATATTTTTTTAGAATCCACCAAAAAAAACAATGGTAGTTTGTTGACTTCATTACCACGCGCAGGGGGACAAAAGGGCAGCAGAGATTTCCAGTTTTTTTTAAAAGCCTAAAAGGACCTGTTAGCATATTTCAGAGTCCCTGACTTTAATGGGGATGATCCTGTATGATACCCTCCTCTGTTTGGCTTTAGTTATACTGTTTGTACCATGTCAGACCATAGCATTTCCTTTTGGCAGTACTCAGCTCTGCCAGGCTGCATTTTTTGGGGCATAATTTGCAGCCACTAGGATTTTCTCGTCCACGTGGCCGAAGTCCACCTTGCATTGTTTTCAGATTGTCCCCCCTCTGTTAGCAGCTATTTCTTTAACTTTGTGTGTTTGTCCACCCTGATACCCCGACTTCAGTGTGTTCCCTTGGCATATCCCCTAGTCATTTAGGATATTTTTGTAAATGCTATTGTAAACAACAAAAAATCACGCGGGCGCACTGGGTTTAATTCTTTCCTGCTATTGCAACTTATGACTTCGTTTTGCCGTTGACTTTTCAGTTCCCACCACTCTAATCTTCATAGAAGTTATCCCCCCCCCCATAACAAACCTTGTATTTTACACCATTATTTCCCTATTTTTCTCCCCCAACTATGTCTCCTTTTCGCACTTACCATTCCAGAGGTGGGGACAAGCCTTATGTTCTTTTCGGTTGATCCTCTTGTTTCCATCAGGTAATCACTTCAATTTACCTCGCGCTTTCTCTTTCCCAAACGCAGCATATATTCTTCACTACCTAGTACCTGACATTTTCCTTTATCTGATTTTGTTATTTTTATGTGTGCCCCGGTCAACGATACCGCCACCCCCCCAAGACCCTTTTGCTACACAGTCACCTTTTTTGCCCTTTTGCCCACGTTTTTATGTTTTTATTCACACCCAGCCACAGCTGTTGTCCCCCCCCTCCCAAACCATCTGTGTGAACATATTGCCTTTATATTTGTTAATCGCTACCTTATAGTGCCCATACCGTATTACCAGAGTAAGTGTCTTTGAGCTGGGCTTGCATGTCGCTCGGTCACGTTCTTTTCGTGCACCATACACGATGACCCCTGCCTTCGTGCAAACATTCTTGACTAGGTGATTTCTGCCTCTTCTGATTACCCGCCCCTGTTATATATTTCCTGCGGCAAAAATACCCCCACAACAGGCACAATTCAAAGATCACCACGTGGACATTGTTTTCCGATCTAAAACAACAGAGACCTACCACCCCCGGACAACAATGTGACAACTGACATTTGACTGGTTGCGTTTAATGAAGTTGTATAAGAATTTTTTTTTTGTTTTTGTGATACACAGGTATCAAGATCAAGGTTCCCCGCGAAGTATGGTTTGTGCCCCCCTTGTTTTCTCCCATCTCACACCAGGTCTTTTGTTGCCCCTCCCCCTCTTACCGCCCCCCCCCACCCTTTTTTATAACTCCGCCCCAGTTTTTCTTTCCCCCATGGGCCCCCCTCCAGCGGATATCACAAACGAGTTTTGTAACACTGTCGGCATTTTTTGTTTATTGCATCCCACTTCGCGTCACCTTTCAACATGTCCATGCTAGGCTTTTGTTTAGTTGTTTTGTCAAGGGGTTAACATACCATGTTTTTTTTTGCCTTCATGCGGAACACAATTTTTTTTTTTTTTAATTATAACCATCTACATTTTCAACCCTCCCATTCCATTGCGATCATTTATTTTTCACTATTCCCCTCCAATCAGACACGTCCCACCTTTGCATAGTTGACTTCACCGGTATGTTGTGTTTTCCCCTTTTTGTTATAGGAGACATTTTGATGCAGATTCCCCATTTATCTTTGATAGTTCACTATTTTTTTGTTATGGGTCCATGACCCCCAATCACCATGCTACGCCATATGTTATTATGAACCATTCATTCACATTATTCACGTTCGCCGTATTAAAGATGATTGAGTTTTATTAAACACACCCCCCCTTTTTTGCACATGGTATCCCCCTCCTCTCCTGCTAAACATTCATATTTGTACACTATGAATTTATGACTTTGATTAACAATTTGTTTTTTTAGTGGGTAAGTCCAACAGCATTGTTCACCAACACTCGATTACCCAAACATTCACCAACAAGTATTCTGCACCCCCCACCCCCACTCTCTTTTGTCCCCCCTAATTTTTTTGATTTTTATATCCTGATCTGAAGAGAACGTTGGGCCCCAATTGTTTAACCCAGATGCGGTGCTGTTGGGATAATTATTGGCACAACACCTCAAAAATAAAATGTGCTGAAACCCCCAGGCTGACTCTTTGTTCTCTTCAAAGTGAGTACATTTTTCCATTTTTTCATTTTTGGATGCAACCAGATCCCACCACTGGGTACGTCTCTTCCTACATATCCCACAAAACTATGGTGTTTTGTGATCCACCCCACCAGTACATATGACTTTCGGCTGAAAGAATCGAACGAAGCTTGATGAAAAGAGAGTGGAAGGGAGAGAAAGAACAAAAAGTTCTTGACAACATCTACTGTCGTGCAACATTTCCTCGTGTTTGCCAACGTAAATGGCAAAAAAAATGTTAAGTTCACCATGGACACGATCTAAAACAGGCTACAGAAACATGGTGAAATACATTTGTGCTTTGTAATTAAGTATAAGACATAACCAGTCTTTCACAGTTTCCATTTATGTTGTGGTCTAAGAGGAACTACAGAAATGTATTTTTATTGCTCAAGAAAACAGTCCATGCTAGGCCATTTTGTTCAGGTGAAATAAAAGTTTGGGAAAAAAAATATACATTTTCACCTCACACCATTTGACATAACCAACAACACTTTTCATCGTTTATTTACCTTCTTTCCTTTTTTGCTTCAAGAGACCAACATATTCTCATCTCTAACCATTTTTCCTGACCAAACAGCAATGCTTATTATCATTCATTCACATATCTTTTCGCTTAAAGAGACATAAACACACGTGCATCAATATCCATGAACACAATAACTATGAAATGATTTTTGATTAACAGACTGTAAGTAAACAGTTGTTCAAACACATACTCACATTACATACAGTATTCTGCAATCTCTCCTAACACATCATGATCTGAAGAGAAAGTGGGCACTTTTTACACAGATGCGTGCATGTGAAATATGCCACAAAATAACTAAATGATGCTGAAGGTGACCTTCCTTCAAAGGAACATTACACATTGATTCAATAATGGCTCTTCTTCCAAACATATCCACAACTATGTTGACAGTACATATGACTCGGCGTGACAGGAAGAAAGGAAGCTAGATGAAAGAGAGTGGAAGTGGAGAGAAAGAAAAAAAACATATAACAAACAGTTCCAAAAATAAAGAAGAGAAGAAGCCTTCAGAACTTATTAAAACATCTGCTACATCCACCTCAGGAATTACTAAACATGAGAGAAAAATGGCACAACAGAACAAGACATATACCTGCAACACAGGACATAGTTAAATGGCCTATATGTTTTAACATTGGCATTTTACCTCCAACTTGATTTCTAAGCTCTGTCAACTGCCTATATCACTGGACAGACTACAGATGTCATGCCACCACACATTTTTCTGTTCTTTACTTTATCACCTCTGACTTCAACTTTTCATCACACTGTTGCTCTTATCAAGTACAGTTCTTCTAACAAGCATGATGAAAATCAGGTGCAAGAAGATATACAACTGAAAGCTTTCTTACTGTCAAGCGTATTTTGGTTAACATGCTTTTCATTTTGTCTTTACTTACTTTACATGAAGATGACTTTCTTTCTTGACACACATTATTCACACAAATGAATGAAACAAACAAAAATATAGTCACGAATGACAATTTGGCTACAGTCAAAACTTTGTACAAAATGGAGGTTCATGTCATGCTGGGTAGTCAATACACACAGCAGTTTGAACTGCCAATGTGCATTCTTTAACAAGCACAGCACTGATTTATAACACATCCACGGGTTTACCCCGTTTTTCCAAACCTTGTAAAGATGATATTTCACAAAACTTAGGTATGAGTCACAGAGTCAATGACCACACACATCCTTCACAGCTGATGCCCAAGCACATTTCCAGTCCCTCCACAGCTTCAAAGTGCTGCCAGTTTCAAGTGACCTCAACAGCAATGGGCTGAGACGATGTGAAAGAAAGGAAACTTGTAGCTGCATGAATAAAGGCGTGTGTCTACTGTCCTCGGGTTTTCCCTGGTCTCTGCTGACCCCCACCTCCTCCTCCACGACCACCTCCACGCCCTCCTCGGCCTCCAGCCTGGAAAGCACCTGCGCAGAAAACAATACCTTAAGCTACTCTACAGGCAACACAGAAATGCAGTTTTAACAACTGACGAAGATATAGGTATGTGCGAGTCAAGAGCAGATCAATTTCATGAACAAGTGGGGAGAGGGGCAAAGGGAGGGGAGCGTATGATTTTTTTTTCAGACACCTAAATCACCTTGAATCATTTATGGGAGGAAACTGGAAGGGAAGACAGAAGTACAAGCATACTTCAATCCCATAGAACAATGGAACTCTACTCAGCAAGAACAGTCGTTAAGGGATATTGAGAGAGTGCTGGGATATAGAGGAGAGTAGACTTGATTGGGACCTTGGAGGACACAGTATTTTCTCCAAATATCAGTTTTTTTTTCCCCCTTTCTTTCTGTAATGCATCTTTGCATGCTTTCAGGCTGGTTTTTTTTTTCCAAGTGTGGCTGGATGGGAGGACTTATGGAACCTCCATCCTACTGGTACCTTTGTGTGTGTGTGTGTGTAGATGTGTGGATGTATGTGAGAGAGCGAGTGTTTTTGAGCGTCTGCATGCATGTGTGTGTGCGAGTGAGCATGTGTGAGGGAGTGTGAGTGCGTGTATGTGTGCGAGTGTGTGTGTGAGTGCGCAAGTGTATGTGTGTGAGTATGCGTGTGTGTGTATGTGTGTGTATATGTGTGACTGTTTGCAAACTATCAGCTTCTCTAATTCTCAACTATTTTGGACTTCTTTAACATGCACATTAACACCCATGCATAACAGCACCTTATTTTTTGTCACATGAAAGACACATGAGCTTGCAGGGGCCATTAAAGTATGTGTATATAAAAAGGTCCATCAACACAAATCGATGGTGACCGGTCATACCTCTGCCTCTCCCACGCTGGTTTCCTCCACCTCGGGATTTGAAATCGCCTCTGCCCTTTGATTTCTGGGACAACTTCTTCCTTTACCATGTCAATCACTTCATCTGGGATTCTCAAGTATTTGATGGTGCTGCCACGGATGTAGCACTCTGGCATCTTCCAAAATCTGTCTCCGTCCTGAAATAGTATAGTATATCAGTAAGACGCACCCATGAAAACGGACTTTCAACGCACAGCTTTTCTTGACTGTTAGGAAGCAGAAAACACAGCTATGAATATCTCATTCTTTGTAGAGCTATGCAATATTTCTGTTTGCTGCTGTTCAGCAGTTCTCAAACTGAATAAAGCAGTGATACACTGATGAGTGTGCTAAAGTCTTGCTTTAAAACAAAAAGGAAAACAAAGGAAATCACACATCAATGCCTGATGTCTCACAAGCTATGAATTCTGGCTATGATTTTCTTTACAACTGCTACAAATTAGAAAATAAAAGTGGGGTGGTAACAACAAAACATAACTGCTTAATTAGGTACTGTGAAAAAGGCAGTCCTATCAAAATATGAGGATGAGCAAAACTTCTCCCCTAACATGAAATAACTCATAAAACACTGATGACATTGATTTCAACAGATTTTTTTTTTTTTCATATGTAGTCTAATACAACAAACAAGACACACTGAAAAAAAACTGTTGATGCAAACGACTATTAGAAAACCTACATTCAGTGATCATTTTGTACTCTTCAGGAAAGCACATGAACTAACCCAAATGGTTATAACATTCACCTACATTTAAAGTCTTCTTAGCAGCATTACAAAAAAAGCAACTAAATGTACGTCCGAAAAGCAAATGTGTCGATCCCGATGAATAGCAATTGGTGAAGCCACCTCTATCACACCATTAATAAATATCACACTCTGGTTCTTCTTTGACACAGAAACGACCCAAAGAATCACACATGAATTATAACCCATTCTCTTTTTTCCCCCAAAACAAACTGCTTCCTACTAACCAATGAAACGAGAAGCTTGGTTTCACACTAGTACTACTAACCCTTGATGTGCAGATGACTTCTCGGAGATTGATGTTCATCCAGTTATCGCAGCTCACTAAATGGCCGTTGTATGTTTTCTCCATTCTTCAATTCCACCAGCTAAAATCAAACACAACAACTGAAAATTCATCAACAGCTACATTTGCCCCATTTTTTCAACACCACCAACTAAAACCAAAGACATTAACTGAACATTTGTTAAATGTTCTTCATTTCTCCTTTCTTCAACTTCACCAGCTGAAATCAAAACACAACTGAACATCTATTTATAACTGTCATGAGTTTCTCTATTCTCAATTCCACTAATACTAGCTAAAAATCAAACACAACTGAACATCTATGAACTGTCATATGTTTCTCATTCTTCGATTCCACTACTAAAAACTTCAATCAAACTCAATACCTGAACATTTATTAACTGTTGTATGTTTCTCCATTCCTCAACTCCACAATCAAAATCAAACACAATAACTGAACATTCATTAACCACTGTATGTTTTTCCATTCTTCAACTCCACCAACTAAAATCAAACTCAGCAGTGAACATTTATCAAAGGAAATTATAACCAATAAAACCAACTGATGACAAAAAAAGTAATTGCAAATACTACCAATACTTCTGCTTCCTGTAAAGTTCTTTGAATATTACCAAAGTGGAATATTCAGATACATGCATGCACATACGCACGCACGCATGCACGCACAAACACACATGCACTTGCACAACAGTGAGTCTGGCACCACGATATATCATTACACAAATGTTTGACACTAAATGTGAAAATTTACACAGTTGAAATGGGATTTGAATCCAACAAAGCTAGAGTATGGTATGCGCACACATGTGTGTGGATGATGTGTGTGTGAGAGTGTGTTTGTGTGTGTGTGTGTGTGTGTGTGTGTGTGTGTGTGTGTGTGTGTGTGTGTGTGTGTGTGTGTTGTGTGTGTGTG